>JAQQPU010004187.1:34765-45455 GCA_029168905.1 Artemia sp. Kazakhstan ARC1039 | reverse complement strand
ATGGAAGGCAATATATTCAGGTTAAAAAGCCGCTTTTTCCCAAATAACAGCCATTCTGGCATCAATTCACAAAAATGTAGGGGGGGGGGGGTAAAAATTTTATCAAAAGCGGAAAGTGGTCATTTTTCCGTTTTTTTTTTCAACCACTTCAAGAAAAATACCAAAAAATCATTTCTCAATGAGCATACCAAAAAATAATTACAAACTAAAGGGGAAGGGGGGGGGCTGTCTAGGGCATTATGTGTCTCCCTCCTTCCAATAGCGGCACTCACTCTAAGAGCAACATATCGATCTTCTCCCCTTAATACATTTGCTTTTTTACGGGCCATGATGCTTGATAACGTAAATTTAAGTTCTCACCAGACATCACATTTATTTGTGCATTAGTACTTACATCTTGACTTGAAGCAATTGAGAAAGCCCTGGCTTTCATCTCAGGAATAAGCTCAAATAAATAGTTAACTGGTATATACGGCGTTGTATGTCTGAAATCATAAAGCACTTCTAAAATATTTCTTCTGGGTCTATTCACATAACTGTACAGATCTTGTTGTCCCTCTGCTTTCGAAAATTCCAGGAGCTTTTCTTTTTCAAAGTCATCTTGGCTAAAGTAGCTCAAAAGCTCAAAAAAGTACCGTTTTGGTTTACTTTGTATATCAAAATAAGTTTCAACCGCCTTTTTTAAAGTAAAGGGCTGAGGTAAAGTTAACGGACTAGGGTAATCAACTTCGGGTTCAACTTTCAGTAGTAATTCTTCATCAGGAAGAAGATGAGGAAACAATTCGAAGAACATTTTAACATTTTCATTTAGATTCTTAGGTTGGACCATTAAAACATCACCTGGAAGGTAACAGAATGATTCACTATTAAAATCGAAGCTCACTAAACGCACATCTTGGAAATGCGTTTTAGAGGTGACTTTTTCATTGCTAGAAATAGTTGCGCTGAAACTATTAATTTGATTCCCTGATGGCGGGATGAAGTAGGGGCCGTTTTTGCTGACAACTTCATAGCGACTTGGAGGAGGTATGTTAGGATCACGTGGCTTCCAATCAAGAGGCAGTGGGAATAGCTGTAAAAGTTTTAATTTTAGTTCTTCAGCCCAGGGGTCAAAAGCTGCGTCGGGTCCTAGAAAAATAAAAATTAAATTACTGAAAAACATTATTTTTGTTGGAGAAATATAGTGCTAAGCTAGGATCGGACAGGAGTTTTATTCAATTTCGACGCCCCATTTAACGTGGCTTGATTAAAAAATTGCTTCATATGGGGAAAAAGTCATATTATTAGATTCATATTATTAGAAAAAATCCGTTTCTCCAGTCGGCAAAATTGTGTATGAAATTAGTAATAGCTGTGCAAAAAATAAAAGCAAATTCTTTTTCAATAGGCAATCAAAGGAGTTTATTTTTATTGTAATTACCGAACAAGACTTACATTAATTACCATTTTGTAATTGCCAAACTTTGAGACAAAGCAACCCGCATTAACGACGTCGCTCGAGCAGTTTCGCTTGGCGAAATTTATTTTTACTGCAAGAACTTAGCTTTGATACAAGAAATTTGTGAAATGTTCCCCGCTACCGTCTAAGAATATGATTATGCAAACTTTCAAAATAATAATTCCAAGCAATATATCTTTATGCGGTGACAGTTTTAAACTCTAGATTAATCACAAAAAAAATCCAGAAAGGTAAAGAGCTATCTGAAATCAAAGATGAGCAGAAATGAAGTCAAATAATTTTGAAAGCGTACAACTACCATAAATCGTAGTCAATAAATAAATGAAACCCAAGACAAACAAAAACTACAAAAAATAACTGCTTCAAACTCAAAAGAACAGAAACTAAGAAAAGTAGGGCTGACGCCCCTCCTGGCTTCTAAAGACTAGAAAATAATTTACACTTTAGTGAAAACAATTCTTATTTCAAGTTACATGTTTTTATTTCTCATAATGTAAAAAAAAAGAAAAAATCACTATTATAACCAAGATTACTGAAAAAACAAGCAAGTGAATGTGATCATATATAATGCTATTCGTTCCTGACAGTCTTGATAAATTTGGATTTATTAAAGTTAAGTAATGAGAAAAAATTAAAAATGTATTTTGCTTTTATTAAGGTTCAAACTGCTCTGTTTTTTAGAAGCCACGGGGGTGTCAGCCCTACTCCTCTTATTTTCTACTCATTTTGAGTTTGAATCGGTTATTTATTGTAATTTCTGTTCGTTTTGGGTTTCAATCATTTATTGGTGGTGATTTATGGTAATTTTACACTTAAAAAATTGTTTGACTTCACTTTTGATCATCTTAGGTTCAATACAGCTCTTTACTTTTCTTTCAAAAACGTCTTTTATAGAAAAGTTTTAAAAATCAATCTCTGTTCAGTTTTAATTGACATAGTCTTTTTCATTGGTTAAGAAAAGAATATCTTTAATCTTTTCGATTTTCTCTCTATAAGCATCCAAATTTTGGCTTATTTGTCGACAAAAGTTGTTCAAGAATTTTTAATAATGTACACCCTTTTGAATATCTTAGATAGCACATTTTTATTTCGTTCCACACCTTAGCTCTCCCTCAAAATAAATCTAATACCCAGTTTCGTTCCTAAGACATTAGTAGACGTAGTAAGGTAGCTCTGCACTAATAATTTTAGTTCCACAAATTACCGCTAGGCAGCGTTTGGGTTGCGAGTTTTTTTTAAAGGCATTTCCTAGGGGTCCTATATGGGAAGGAATACCCGAAGGTGAATATACTCCGTTTGCCATTATTGTATCTAAAACAAGAAATGTGAACGCCACAAGACATCACAGAACTCCTATAATGCTTTACTGTTGTTTTTAGTAGCCCCTAAGAGAGGCCGAGGTTTCATATGTAAGTGACAGAATGTATTGTCACCCATCACCCTTGGAATGTTCCAAAAATACCTCTTATATAAAGCTTGTTCAGGATTTACGGATTTCCTAGACCTACAGGAAGATTGTTTATGAGCTCACAGACTCTGTTATAAATGCTTTCCCTTCCCTTCACGAATTCAGTGTCTTACAAACCTTTGGCGAAAAACACTAAAAGCCAAAAAATGGATAAACTTATATAGGCGTTTCTCAATGAGTCCGATGATGAGGTATTTAATCAAATAGATCTGGAAGAGAGATGTTCAAGTACCAATGAGCCGGCAGGTTAAGCCCCATAATTGAAGAAAGGGTGATGTGATTCATCTGACCCCCCCCCCCATCTACAAGCCAGATCCATACCAGTATATCTTTAAGCGATTTAACAACTATCAAAAATGATATGACACTCCCTCTACAAGCCAACTAAATGCCGACCTATTTTCAAGCGATTTACCACCAATTAGCGCTTCATCTGACAACCCTTTACACCCCAATTCAATGCCAGCCCATCTTTAAGCGACTTAACAACTATCAACACTTCATCTGATTACCCTGCGAAAACCAGCCAATTCAATACCAGCCCATCTATAAGCGATTCAGCAACTGTCAGCGCTTCATGTGACAACCCTGCTACCAGCCAAATTGATGGCGGCCCATTTTGAATCGATTTACCATCTATCAACGCTTCATCTGGTGCCCCCTCTACAAGCCAATTATTTAGCTTGAAATACAAGATTTGCCAGACTTTTCCACCCCTCTCCTTTAGTGATTTAACAGACTTTTTACCCGCATTCTCAAGTGACAATAAAATGTTCCAAAACTTGACCTTCTGTCCCAGTGAATTTCTAAATTTAGAAGACATTTCTGCCCCAGGAAGGAAATATGCAAGAAAACTGCCAGCAAGATCTAGAACAGACATACCAGTAAGACCTAGAATAAAGGTCAGAACACAGCCACTGTCAAATCTAAGCTGAAGAGACTTTTGCTTAGAAAGGCCAGGACACAGCCACTGCTAGCTCTAAGCAGAAGTAACTCATAAACAGAGAAGAATCGCGGAAATTTCTGTAAGTGAAATCAGCCTTCAATTATTATTCACGTCAAAAAATTAAGGGGGGTAAAAAAAATATTAGTAATATTGTTAGCCCTGGAAGTTTCAGCTTAATACCCTGAGGCGCTACTGGGATATTGCTAATACATGCCTTTGACAACCCACATGTACATAGTGTGTTTTGTTTCTATTCAACAACACCCACACCGTTCCCTGAAAGTTTTACAAATACCCTTACCATTAGCAATAGTAGTAATCATGGTAGCAGAAGTAATAGTAGGAGCATTCGAAGTAGTATTAGTGATAGCAGCAGTAGCAGTAGTAGCATTAATAGTATTCATATTGTACCTTTTGGTTTAGTTCAACGTTCCCACCTCATGCTCTGATAGTTTCAACTTAACACTTGAAGCCGTTTCAGATATGCCTGATACACCCTTTTGATAACCTGCATGCACAGAGTTTGATTTGATTCAGCCCAAGGCCCCCCTCAACAGTCCCTGAAAGCTCCGCATTAATACCATTAGCCGTAGTAACAACAGTACTAATAACGGTGACAGTAGTAATACTGCTACTAATTGTGATAGGAGTATGCACTTATTCTATTTTTATTAATTCAACATACCCCAAACATACCATGAAAGTTTCAACCTAATACTCAAAGCCATGGTTGAGGTAATGCTGATACGCCCTTTTGACAACCTGCATGCATATAGCGTGTTTCAATTTAGTTCAGCATCCCCCTTGCCATTTCCTGAAAATTTCTCCTTAATACACTTATCCTTCATAATAGTTTTAACAGTAGAAGTAATAGTATGCATAAAGTACCTTTTGGCTGTTACAACATCCCCTCAACATTCACTGGAAATTTCAACTTAGTAATCGAAAACTGTTCCTGGGATATAGCACCCCTTTTGATAAGCTGAATTGACATAGTGTGTTTCAATTTAGTTTATGATCTTCCTCAAAATTCCCTGAAAGTTTCACCGTAATAACCTTAGTTTCAGTAGTACTACTATATGTAGTCGTAGTAGTAGCAGCTACAGTAGTAGTTGTAGTAGCAGTAGTAGTACCAGTGGTAGTAGTAATGGTAGTATTGGCATGTACAAAGTGGTTTTAACTTAGTTCAACATCCCTCTTAACACGGACTGAGAGTTTCAACTTTCACTCTAAACTGTTCCTAAGAAATTGTTCATACACCCTTTTCACAACCTCAATGCACATAGTGCGTTTTGATTTAGTTCAACACCCCCTAAATAATCCCTGAAAACTTCACCTTAATACCCTTAGCCTCAGTAGAAGTAGTTGTTGTAGCAGTAGTAATAGTAATAATAGTGGTAGATTGCACAAAGTGCCTTTTGATTAGTTTCAAATCCACCTCAACATACCCTGAAAGATTCAACTTAGTACTCAGAGTCGTTCCTCAGATATTGCTGGTACACCCTTTTCACAATC
This sequence comes from Artemia sp. Kazakhstan ARC1039, assembly GCA_029168905.1. Lineage (NCBI taxonomy): Eukaryota > Metazoa > Arthropoda > Branchiopoda > Anostraca > Artemiidae > Artemia > Artemia sp. Kazakhstan ARC1039. Next base: position 40,067 of record JAQQPU010004187.1, on the reverse strand, counting down.
TACATGCCCATAGTGTATTTTGATTTAGTTGGCCATCCCCCTAAACATAACCTAAAAGCTTCATATTAATACCCGTAGCTTCAGTAGTGGCACCAGTTGTAGTAGTAGTAGTAGTCGTAGCACTAGTAACAATATGCACATTCCACCTTTTTTTTGTCAACATCCCCCTCAACGCACGCTGAAAGTTTGAACTTAACACCTTAAACAGTTCCTGGGGCATTGCTGGTACGCCCTTTTGATGACCTGCATGCACATAGTATATTTTGATTTAATTCAAAATCCTCTCAACATTCCCTAAATATTTACCTTAATACCCTCAGCTTTAGCAGTAGTATTAGTAGCAATAGTAGTCATGGTAGAAGTAGTAGCGTGAAAATATTGTGTTTTGTTAGTTCAACATCCCTCACAAAAGACCCTGCAAGTTTCAACTTTATACTCCAAAACGTTCCGAAGACATTGCTGATACGGACTTTTGGCAACCTTTATGCACACAGTGTGTTCTGAAGTAGCTCAACTTCCCCCTCAATACTGCTTCAGATTTTCATCTTCATAATCTTAGCCTTAGCAGTAGTATTAGTTACAGTAGTAGTAGTAGTAGTAAAAGTATTAGGTGCAGTAGCAATAGTAGTAGTAACAGTAGTAGCCGTAATACAAGCAGCAATAGTAGAATACACATATTGCCTTTTAATCATTTAAAAAGTTATAGAAGTTTCAACATAACACTCTAAGCCGTTCCTAAGATATTTCTGATAAGACCTTTGGACAACCTGTATACGCAAAGGGTTTTAATTTAGTTCAACTTCCCCCCAAGCATTCCCTGAATTTTTCATCTTAATACCCTTAGCCTTAGTAGTAGTCAAAATAGAAGTAGCATTTGTAGTAGTAGTAGTAGTAGTGAGCACATATTACCTTTTTGTCAATTGATCACCCTCCTCATCATTCCCTGAAAGTTCCAACTTCCAAAATCCCAAATCAAAGTTCCAAAATCCTAGTCCCCTCTTGAGATGCGCCATTTTGACAATCTGCATGAACAGATTTTGCTTGAATTAAGTTAAACTTTCCACTCATTATTTCCTGAAATTTTCATCTTCATGCCCTTAGCCTTAGTAGTAGTATGAGTCACAACAGTTGTAGTAGGAGTAGTAATAGTGGTAGTTGTATTACTAGTCACAGTAGTAACAGTACGCTAAGCCTTTCCCAAGATGTTACTGATGTGCCCTTTTGACAACTGATATGCATTAGCGCGTTTTGATTTGGTTCAGCTTCCTCGTCAACATTTCCCGCGATTTTCATCTCAATATCCTCAGCCTTAGTAATAATCACCTTAGAACTAGTAGTTTTAATAGCAGTAGTAGCAGTGGTTGTGATAAGAGTAGTAGTAATGGTGATAGTAGTAGTAGAGTGCACCTATTGCCTTTTGGTCAATTGATTATCCCCCTCATCATTCCCTAAAAGTTCCAACTTAATGCTACAAGTCATATCTGAGATTACAACCCTTTTGACCATCCGCAAGCACATAGGGCGATTTGATTTAGTTCAATACTCCCTGAAAGCTTCACCTGTATCGCCTTGACTTATTTGGACACAAAAGTCAAACATGCCCCTTTTTACCAATAACAAATACTATACGTAAACAATGGGCCCTAGCCCCAAGGGATGTGGAGGCATGTGTCATCCCCAGAGACATAATTTTGTGACCTTTCAACTATGCTTAACACGATGGCTGTCTCAATTTTTTTTTTTTTTGGATGTCTATGGGAGGAAAAGTGCGGGGAGGGGCTGGTTGCTCTCTATTCACTTTTTACTCTTAAAAAGGGCACTAAAACTTTAGATCTCCAATCGAATGAGCCCCTTCCGAAATCTCTGTCAACTCCTTCCATACAAAGTTCCTTGGTGAAAAAAAAACAATACATTGTGCCCACATCGCTGTTTACTTAGGCAGCGCTACTGCACTGCCTACGAACAATCAAACTATATCAATTTTTGCTTTTTTTGGCACATGCAAAAAGTAATAATAAAAAAGAAATAAAGTTATTCATAATAAAATATATATAAAAGTTATTTTATAAATAGCATTTATTTGGATTAATGAGGATGAAATTACATATAATGAGATGACAAATGGTTATAATTTTGTTGTCTGGTTGTTAATCTTAATCTGAGACACTGTCCCACGTCCAATAGCCTATCCCTCACCCGGTGTATATTTCTACCAAACTACGATGCAACGCGTACCCTCACCAATCTCTTCTTGTACCCCGTGGGCACGCGTACCACACGTGCCCCCACGTACACAGCTGCATGCATGCAACTGTGCTTTATCATGTGGCAACAACGAGTTTCACACTAATTGATATTTTGTATTTAAGCCAAAATCTCCTTGTATGTATATTAGCATTTCCGATGTTTTGGCTGCGTTCTTGACAAATTTCTTCGACTGCATTCAAGTTCGACTGTATTTTTAATTCTGCTGTTGTCTACGGCATCACTATTATCCAAAGTTCAGCACAAACTCAAGCTCTTACTTTAGCTTTCTTGCTCAAAACATCAATTTCGACAGTAAATATTGTTTAATTATAGCACTCAGCAACCAATCTTCCCCAAGTGTCAACTCAGTTCGATACTACGTTCCCCTTATTCCTTGAAACTTCTCCAAGTTCCTCAGTTCGTACTAAGGCAATTTTCAAGCTTCTGAATATTGTAAGCACAAAAAAAAGTTCATGTTGATCATCACCAAGGCTCAAAGGCAAAATAGGGGGTTGCTCCAAGATGTATAAGACACTAAAACCCCTCCAAAGTTTCTACAACCAGTTTTTCAATAAGAAGTGTCCAGAAAAAAATAATCCAAGCGAGACAAATCGCTATTTAGTGAGCCAATGCTATCATAGCAAAAGGTGGTCGGATTACACGTAGCTGAAACTAAAGTGGGCAAATAGCTTCAATCTGTACAATTTTAGGGCACAATATCCCTCTAACAGCCAGATCGTATCCAGGATTTCTGCTTAGGGACGGGATTTACAAACAACTTGAAAAAAACACATAAACAACAATTTTACGCATTTTTTACCTTTTTATTAGTCGGACAAAAAACTCGAGGCGGGGGTTGAAACCTGGTAACCCCACTCCCTTCACCTGGATGCGGCCTTGCTAAAAATGGAAATTTTTAAGCTTCTAAATATTGTATGTACAAACCAAGTTCATGTTGATCATCACCGAGACTCAAGGGCAGAATGGGGGTAGCTCCCAGCTGTATCAGACGCCTAAATAATCGCTTCGACACAACATTGAATTTCGGATACGACGAATCACCAAGCCCAAAGATAGCAAACTAAAATGACAAAAGCACATTATTGAGATGCCAGAAAGAACATCATACAAATTAACGTGTATCTCCATATTATGCTGGTAACAAGTGACTCCCAAGTGATATATAATTTCAAAAATCACAATTCTGTACTTTTTTAATAATGAAGACTACAGGGACCAAAATGTCTAGCCCTAAGGACCGATATCGATTTGCTACTTAAAAAGAAAAATTTAGGGATAGTCTTCGGAAAATCAAAAGTGCTAAAATCCACATCGCCAAGCAACCTCAAAAAGCACTATCACATGCTCATTTCATCTATAGAATACATAACTAATTTTTCGGTATAAACCATCGAACATATCATTGTTCAAATATAAAAAATCTTATCTCGCAGAATTAAAACCGAAGACTTACTTTTGAAATTTGTTTATCTATTCCATAAGGTCAAACTTTTGAATTTGTTCGACCTCCGTCCACCTTATACATTGTTTTTACTAATTAAATAATTGTGTGCATATATGTATGCTGTTTTTTTTTCCGATAACACCTCTATAACTTTTTTTTCTAAAAATTTAAACACTGACATTATCTAGCCAGAAAAAAAACGATTAGCCAGAATTAAAAATTGCTTTTGCCCCGGTGAGGTCAAATCGAACCTTTGAAGACGCCATGACATAATACAAAAATTCCATCAAAGTAACCGGTTCATTCCTTAGTCATCAACAGTCGAAATATTTTTAGGTTCAAAACAGCTGAACAAGTGTGTCACCAAATAGATATATACAAAGTGAAAATAAGAAATACACAAGCCTGTCCCATACCGAGCAACAGGGACCGAGGGAAGCTCGGTCTCTTTCGATCGCTTGCCAGAAAACGTCAAAGACAATAAAAGTTATGATTCTGTGAACGACAAAAAGGAGACAGAACCTGAATTCACGCTGAATTTTCGTAATTGCTGATTTGCCACAATAATTATGACAATATGTAATTTAGATATTTCAGAGGGTATATACAACAGAACATGCCTAGCTGTTTCTGCATTATGTAACCACGTATTTAAAGCAAAAATAGTTTCTGGAAATAAAGTTGGAGAAAAGTTCACATTGATCTGTTGTTAGAAGACAAGCGACAGCGAGAGTCACATAAATAAAAGACTGCCGCGAGCAGAGTGCCAAGGACCTGAGCAAAGCTAATTTTGTAAAAATATTTTTCGTACAAGTGACTTAAGATTTTTTTTTGTGCAAGATTAATGTCCACCTCAAAAATTGCGATTGGAAGAACAAACGCCGTCGCAATGTCAGAGGGTAACTATCCTTTTTTGTTAAGAAGGATAAAATTGTCTATTTTACAGCGATGGTGAATTTCAACTTTTAATCAAATTCACAAATTCACATTATGTGCATGAAGCAGCACACACTTAACTTCCAACAAGATAATGTAACACAAACATTTTTTGAAAAGTTGATTCCTATGGTATGGTTTCATCACTGCCTGATTCCCTGTAGTTCGTCTTTTACGATTCCAATTAAGAAAAAGCCATAGCCACTTTTTCCTGTGTGAATTATTTTTGAAAAAATCTTGTTCTCTTTAATCATGGTTGCAGCAGTATAATATAAAGAATCACAAATGAAAACAAAGCAAAACAATATTTTTAATTAGAAGAACAACGCCGTCAAAATGTTCACGGCAAGAAACTGTGGTAAAGAACCCATTACTAAGATGCAAATAAGCCGTACAATTAGAAGATCCACGCCGTCACAATGTTCACGGATACAAACTGTGGTACAGAACCGATTACTAGAATACAAATATGCCGTACAATTAGAATAACAACGCCGTCACAATGTTCACGGCAACAAACTGTGGTCCAGAACCCATGATTGAGATACAAATATGCAAGCTTGTCGCCCAGCCTTGCTGCAGCGGGGATCGAACCCTGGTTCTCCGTATTGGCAAGCAGAGCATCAATCCACTCTGCTACAACAGTTATAAATA
>JAQQPU010004187.1:0-17947 GCA_029168905.1 Artemia sp. Kazakhstan ARC1039 | reverse complement strand
AGAGTTTTTCGATAGCTCATTTTAAAGGAAATTTCTAGATCTCGAACCAATTGTAATTAAAAATATTAAATAGAATCAATTTTTTACGAAAAACTTCATTTTTCATGTACAATATTGATCAATGACGTCATAATTGTAGGTTGTAGTACATAAAGGCTCGATCATCGAATAAAGCTGAATCTAAATAAAGGACAATTATGCCTCCGCATATTCACAGTGATATCTAATATTTTTCATTACATCTGTAAACTGTTCCACAGTTGCCAGTCCATATCTTGGAAGCTTTTCATTAAAAATGCAACATTTCTTTTGGATATTACTATGAAATTTTCCCAATGCATTTCTAGCCGACTTTTCAACAACATCCACTCTTTCGGAAAGAATTTTTATGTGTAATTTTGAATATTTTTCGTAATCCCGGTAAAACATTCGTAAAATTTTTCTCAGTTTACAAAAATCAGCCTGCATTTTTGCCATCTTCTCAGACTTCTGAATGTAATTTTTAACTTTGTCTTTATTTGCATTCTTTGCAGCTTGTGTAAACTACAAAAATATTTATGGCATCCGAGTAATAGTTTGAATCTTTCAATTCAAACAAGAAAAATACCTTAAAATTTTAAAATTAGTTTTATTTTTGGTTTACAGTAGAGAACGATATTAAAAATTCTCTTTGACAGGCAATCGAACCACGCTCTCTCGAATGACAAGCGGGTATTCGTACCATTATACCAACGAGCACTTCTGGAATATAAGTTAGGGGCAAGGGTTGTAAGTTATGCCCAGAGGGTATTTAAGGTTTTTTATGGAAGGGGTGGTTGTTTCACTTTAGAAGAGGCTAAGTAAAAAAATTTCCACGGAATAAGTTATTTTTAAAAATAGTAAGGAACTCCATTAAACCAAAAATCAACAAAAATAGAATCAAATAATCTACCAAGCATACAACTACCACAAATCAGTATCAATAAATAAATGAAAACCAAAACAAACAGAAATTAAAATTAATAACATAGTCAAACTCAAAACGAGCAGAAATTAATATGAGTAAGGTTCTAAACCCCCCCTATGCTTTGTAAAAGCCAGAATATACCTACCGCGTTTAAGTATAGGCGTGACACTACCGGAAAGAAAACTATCAGGAACCAGAGATTGAGCTATACAAATCTGGAATAATAACTGCAGGTGGTTCAACAATAATGGGCAATCATAAGCAAAATTCCTAAAGCATAGGCCATCACAATCGGAAGAATCTGATCATTTTACTTTCTTCAGCGCCCAATGTAAATCACTCATACTTATCGCAGGAACTCTATATTGACAAACAGACACAGGCAGAACCGAACTAAGTACTCGTAGATTAGAAAAATGTTTCTGAACACACTGATTAAATACGGAAAATATGTCAATATAATGGCGCACAAAATTCATAAGGTTTGATTCCGACTGAGGTGGGGGAGAACACTTACTGCTATTGATAACTCTGTTCCAAGTCATTTTACTATTTGGAGCGTCCCACGCGTTGAGCCTTGCATTACGTAAACAAGATTTGTATTCTTTCTTCGTTTTTCGCGTGACTGTAAACACAGCACCGGAGGAGGGTCGATCACAAGCGTACCACAATCGCAACCAAAACTTTGCGCGGTTCTTTACTTTTTTCACTTCCGGATGTATATTCCACAGGGGCTTGCAAGACCCAGAACGCACGTGCTCAATCGGAAGTGCAACTTTTGTGGCCGACTTTAGACATGCCACTATCTGGTAATAATACGAATTTAGGTCTTCCTTAGAATCAGGGCACTTTATCGAAGTCTGGAGCAAGTGAAACGGGACTTTAATAGTTGAGAGTAGAGTGCATAAAGTAGTAAAATACATCTCAACGTTTATCCGATTCCAATTGGGCTTTTGATACCATTTTGAATGGGACCCTTAAAGTGGGCTTGAACATCAGGAGGCTCAATTAGGCACGAAATAGGGAGATGGTCATCATTGATTTTATCTTCATTAACAAACACCTCGGATTTAATTAGACCGGACTTAGACAGAATAATATGGTCGAGGTTGGATTTAACGGAGCCTCGATTATGAATGTAAGTATAAGCCAGGTTCTTAGCAGCGACAGGATAGACACTTGGCAGAGAATCTAGCAGGAGTTCAGATCGATCAGATGAGGTCAATATGTCAGTATTCATATCCCCGGCTAAGATCCAATAAACATTTTTATCTGCAAATTTTATGAAAAGAGATTTCAGTTTATGGCAAGCTTTAGCAAAAGCAGTAATTGACTGGGTATTTCGATGATTGCATGGAAGATACACATTTACAAAAGCCATGTTATTACACTGGATCGCTAGAATATTAGCATCAGAATAAATTTGCATAGGCTGATATCCCGACCGAATGAAGATAGCGGTGCCGCTGGAAGGAAGACGGTGGGTCTTTTTTGCTTCTCGAATAAATATATCATGTGTAGCAGACCGCCTTAAACTGTTCGTATTAACAGCTCGTCGATACAACATCAAAATTTAGCAGCTCGTCGATTTGCAGATCCTTATCTTTAGTACCATTAATGTTCAGAGAAACAAAACTTAAGGCTGTAGGAGAAGTCATCATGTTGTCTTGGCAAGCGCATTTCTCAGTACCGAGCATTTTAAACTATAAGAAACATGATTTCCTCCGCAATTGGCGCACTTAAGAGCAACTGAGCAAGGGTTGTCCGTGGCGTTTTCGTGAGCCCCAGCACAGCGGGAACATTTTCGTAAATCAGGAGAACGTGGGCATATAGCAATAGTGTGATCCACCCCTTGGCACCGGAAACAACGACGCGGTAATTCTTGAAAGATTTCAACACGAAAAAGCTCATATCCAAGTCGGAGACCATGACTAATTGCATTTTTCAGTGCTCACTGATCCAGAAATTCCAAACGAAAACATTTTGAATGTCCTATATATAGCACGTGCTAATCCCGGTATGCTTTCCTTTAGAAATGATTCTGATACATTTTCAGGGATACCCCGAACAATACCAAGTGCTTTTTTATCAAGGACCTTGGTTTGAACATTAGGTAGGCTCTTAGAGGCTGAGGCGGCAAGGGATACGGCTGACTGCCTATCTCGAGTAACTACCATCCACTTTTTATTCTGATTATAAGGTTTTAGACTTAAAATCCCTTCATGACCTTCAAGCGTATTCAATTTATCTTTTCGCAAACCAGGATCACTTAAATCGGTAGGAACATTTTTCACAATTACTGAATATGTAGGTTTATCTTCAACTAAAGGGGGAGCGGCGGGGGGAAAGGCGGCTGGGTTTGAAGCTTTTCTGACAAAGCGCATAATTCATTAAAACAGGCGTTTACCTTACTACTAAGCATGGAATATGATGATGCTGGAATTATCGGGATTTCACTCGCGTTCCTTATCACGAAGTCCGGCACATCTATATCTTCAGAGTCGCATCTTTCAAACGCTGCAATAGTATCGGCAATACTATTTTGTTGGGCGTTGTTACCAACTCGCCTGGGTGGAACTTCCCTCGGAAAAGCTTTCTAGAGGAAAAGCTTTCTCGCATCTAACACATCAGTAGCCGAAAAAAAAAATCCAAAGCATGGTCTTTAATCGAATCGTGGGAAATCCCTTGTTCGAGATTTTTCTGTATGAAATTCAACACTGGATTATAAAAAAGTTAATCTTTCGCCCAAATTCCAGGATCAATCATTTTCACTTACAGTAATATAGTCCATAAATCGTAATCCCTTACACTTATGAAACCAAATTGCTTCGATTAGTCGTGTCCGTAAATCATAAGCCGTAAAAACTTATGTAAGTGTCCAGAAACTAGGTTAATAGATTAAGCAAAGGTTTTATTATAGGTCAGGAACTATAATCCTTTGACGAATATTGCGAAATCTAACTAACTTCACTGGGATTATAATTCAATGAAAAAGCTTACTGGTTTGACAATGTTATAAGACAACAATATGGAGATACGTACTTTACGGGTTACAAACCAAAAGAGTTTGGTTCCAGGAAACAAAAACCCAAACTAATTTTAAAATGTTCATGTATTTTTGTAGTTTAAATTAAGAAATTAGTACTATTGGTTAAACATCATAAATATTTTTGCAGTTTACATAATAACTTTAGAGATTAAGCCAAAAAAGAAAATTTTGGTTCCAGGAGACAAAAACAAAACTAATTCAAAAATTGTCAGGTATTGTTCTAGTTTGAAAAAAAAAATAGTATTATTGGTTAGACATAATAAATATTTTTTTAGTTTACATAATAACTTTAGCGATTCTGAACTAAAAACTAAAATAAAAAAATTTGAATATTTCTCATTGGAAATATAGGACAACAATATAGAGGTAAGAACTTTACGGGTTAAGCCAAAAAAGTTTGAAGTAAGATGATATAAAATTAAAAAAAAATAGCGTAGCGAGTCAATTGAAGCAAAAGGAAAACCTAACTAATTCTAAAATGTTCAAGTTTTTTTTCTGGTTTGAATTAAAAAATGAAATTATTGTTCAGACACAATAAATATTTTTGCACTTTGCAGCTAAATAAAATCATTTTATTTAAAATTTTCAGGAATTATTCTATTTTCAGTTGACAAATAAGATTTTTTTTTCAAGGAATCGAGCAGCTAACTAAGTCCAATATATGCAATGGTATGTTCTTCGAATGATCGTCTTTTAATTAGGTTGCTAGCTACCGCTGCAACCCAGAACTATTAAAAAAATATTTTATCTTTAATTACAGAAGGAACTAGATGTAGCAAGTTACTATTGAGACGAGTCGCTCTTACTACACAACATACAGTTCGTTATCACAAACTGTTTGCTTTGATGTATCTATTGGTATCAAAATTTCGTTCTTTAGAGTTTCGGTTACTATTGAGACATGTAGCTATTATTTCTATAGAGTTCATTACCATGAACTGTTTGATTGCTTCAAAATTCAAATATCTTTGAAAAGACTGCAGTATGAAAATACATCAAAAATGCAGTTTTTTGACAAAATTGATTCTACTTTAAAAACTATCTTATTTTTAATTACAAAAGGCCTTAGATGTAGCAATTTACTTTAAAATGAGCTATTATACAGCTCTCTACGGTTTTCCAGGGCCCAGCTAGCTGAGGAGGAAAAAAAGCGGAAAGAAAAAAAAGATGCCGTTTGTAGAGAATATCGTGGTTAAAGTCAATTTTCTTGATTTTCAAGCCAATATATTTTCTTTGTTATTCAAGCCAAAGGACGGTAAGTTTGCTATATAGAAGTTTTGGAAAAGGCGGTTATAATAGTGTACTTCTTGTTTTGATCTGAATCTTTTTTCAGGAGTTATGGGTTACTTTAGTTTTAACTATGGGGCGTGATCGTCTCTTACTAGGTTGCTAGCTACCGCTGCAACCCGGATTACTTTAGTTTTTATTATGCGGCGTGATCGTCTCTAACTAGGTTGCTAGTACACAATGCTAGTACACTAGGTTGCTAGTATTAGTACACAATCGGTGTTAGATTCTTACGTCACGTCACTTACTACTTCATATATGGTTATGATTGCTTAAGAAATCAAATATCTTTGAAAATATGAAAAGACATCTAAAATACAGTTTTTTTTTGTAAAAAGTGATTCTACTTTTAATTTTTTTGTTATTTTATTAAAAAAGGCACTAGAACTATTATTTTTTTTCAAATAAGCCCTCTCGCAAACTTTTAGGACCTCTGGGTCGATATGATCACCCCTGGGAAAAAAAAGACAAATAAACACGCATCCGTGATCTTTCTTCTCACAAAAAATATAAAATTCTCCATTTTTGCAGAAAGGAGGTTGAAACCTCTGCACTAAGGTTCTATGACTCACTGAATCTGATGGTGTTATTTTCATTAAGATTCTATGACTTTTAGGGGGTGTTTTCCCCTTTTTTGAAAATAAGGCAAATTTTTCCAGGCTCGTAACTTTTCATGGATATGAGTAAACTTGATGAAAATTATATATTTAAAATTAGCATAAAAATCTGATTCTTTTGACGTGTCTATTGATATTGAAATTCCGTTTTTTACGGCTACTATTGAGACAAATCGCTCTTACTATACAGTTCGTTATCACGAACTGTTTGATCTCTGGGGTTTAATTAAATCCCAAAAGCCTTGTCATATGATATTTAGACTATTTTGAATAGAGGGATTATCTCGAAAATTTCTATTAGATGCATTTCGGGACAAAACGACGTTTGTGTGTGGGGAGGGTGGGTAGCTGCCCTCTGATCACTTTGACTCTTAAAAAGAGGACTAGAGCGTCTGATTACCAATCCAATGAGCTCCCTCCAAAGGGTTGTCATCCTAAAAGACATAATTTCCAGCTTCAACTACGTTGAACAAAATGGCCATATCAAAATGTTGATCGGAAATGTGTGTAGAAATGATGGGCGTGGAGGGGGGTGATTCTCACTCCGATTACTTTCGACTGTTGAAAAGGGCAATAGCCCTCTCAATTTCCAATCGAATGAGCCCTTTTTGAAGTTTTTACGACAACGCTTTCTATAAAACATTATTTACCTTATATGCCCCCAGGCCATAACTTACAACCTTTGCCAAGGGGAATGTGGGGGGTTTGTCATCCTCAAGGATATAATTTCCGGACCTTTCGACTACGTTGTACAAAATGGCTATCTCAAAATTTTGATTGAATGTGTTCGGGGAAATGGTGGGCGTGAGAGGGGGGTTAGTTGCCCTCCAATAACATTCGACTATTAAAAAGGGCACTAGCCCTTTCAATTTCAAATCGAAAAAAAAAATAATCCCCGGTTGGGGTGGAAGGGTGTCGTAAGAAAATATTTAGGAGAAACAAGAACTTCCTGCGAGGATGAAAAGAGAGATGCCTTGAATTGATTGGGATGGAGGAGGAGCATATGTAGCTTTGTTGGCCTCAGGCGGCTTGGTACTGCGGTGAGTTGTTAGTAGTAGTAGTAGCAGCAGTACTATATTATAGATACTATACCCGTTTTCTCTATGTTTTCTTTTATTAATACTGTAAATGGAAAGTCAGCTCGGCCTAAGAAATTATTTGCGTCACTATATACGTCATGTACAAGGAGGAATTTGAAGTCCCTCAAGCTTGTTCTCTTTGTCTAAAATTCCCGCTAATTTCTAGCTCTGGCACCAGCTGATTTAGCTTCTAAGAAACTTTAAAAAAAGAAAGAAAATAAAAAAATTAAAAAGAGGAACAACCGAAAATATTCTTAAATATAAATAAAAATAGCAAGCACACATATGTCGGGTACTCATATGACAAGCAGATGAGCTTGTTTTGTTACTGCATTCTGGGTTGTATTTCTTTCTTTTTTTTTTTTTTTTGCATGTCATTTTGACACTCCTGAGGTAATTGCTTAAACCATTCGATAGGTTTTTTCTCAAAGGGAGGATCAACAGAGCCATCTAGATAAGAAACATCAAGGCACAATTGAACAAGCATTGTCCTGCTGATTCGCTGTTTGAGAACAGACTAGCAAATGGATTTCAGCAATTATTTTAAGAAGTTTAAAAATATCGGATAGGCTACAATCACAAATCCTACAGTTGCAAAAAAAACTTTTTGGTCACAGCCTATTTAAAATAGTAGTAAAAATCTTGAACAATAAAAAAATTTTATTATTCATTTCTTACGAATAAAAATTCCTTTTATCCTTAATTAGTTCTTATACTCTATGTATGCTGTAAACCAGAGGTTCTCAATCTAAAAATATTCAAAAACTTCCTTTTCAAAAGCGGGTATTAATTTAACAGCGAAAAAAGAAATGGATACTATTTTCCCTTGGTTAATATTATATATCCAATTTCATCTATTTTGCTAATATCAATATTGGATCAGGACAGCCACTTTAGTCTTGGTTGCAGCGGCTGGTTACGGCATAAATGCATTCAATAAAGGCTCGACACACACTTCAACTGTACTTTCATGGAATCAGGTTAGTCTAAATAAACAAAACGCAAATTTTAAATTCAATACAATTTATTGAACATCGATCAATCAACGGCATTTTCAAAATTATGTCAAATCTCGAAAAAAATTGGACATGACGATCCTCATTTCTAGTTCAACGTGAAAGAAAAGCCAGCTTCGTACAAGTACGAGGTTGCAAATGGAACTTATATGCTGTAAGAAGAAACAAAATGATAGACTCCGCAAATAAGGGTGGAATAAGACAATAAAACATCGTCAAATCTTTTCAAAAACTCGAAAACTTAGTCTTTGTTTTACTGTGAAAATTTTAAACATATATGTTCGTGAAGTTTGGCAAAAAGGCAACATACATTGGTATTCGTGATCATGCCTTTAAGCCCGATGCTCTCATTTGATAGTGAATTCTTCCAGCATGGCTGTGTATAAATGTTACAATTTTGGCAATACAATTTATAATACTTTTTTTTTAATACTCGCTTAATTCAGAACATTCTCGGTGTTGAATCAAATCTTCCGCACCTTTTTTTTTTCTGTTTGCCTGGACACTCTAACAGCCTCTCACAGGATCGATTAAACTTTAAGCTAGCCATTTCACATAGAATGTCCAAAAGTAAAAAAGAGACCTCCATTCTATAATTGGTAGGTTGAAAGCTAAGTGCAAAACGAGAGGTCCTGGACTTGCAAAAATGAGATGAGTAAGCTACATGCTACAGACTGGTTCAATACAAAAACAAACTCAGTTTTGACTCGGTGTATAATCTTTATCTTTGGCAGATAGCTGATTCCAGAAGGACTGAAGAGATTTTACGGTGCCTTTGGGTATTATCTTAAGTTCTTGTTTTGGTTTAGAAGCAAGTTTCAAAAAATATTCCGCTAAGTTTCCAAGCTCGAGAGCAACCATTTGGAACGTTGGTCGTTCTTTCAATTCGGTAGTTGTACATTTTTTGGCTAATTTAAAAAGTGCTTCAGCCTCTCTATGCAGTGGTAACTTAGTACGGATAAGGTTTATATTAATTCTGCCCTGATCATTTAAAGGTATTTGAAGGTCACTAAATTTCTTTCGACAAATCAGCTCGGATAAAAGTATGCCAAAGGAATATAAATCACATCGCTTATCTACTATGGGAGTATCAACAACAATTGGGCATGTGTAAGGAGAAGACATCCTGGTAGAACTATGCACATCAACATATGCCATTCCGTAGTCTTTAATGAGTGCTGTACCATCTGCAAGTAGGATCACAGAATCAACGGTCAAGTTCATATGAGCAACATTGTTAGAATGCAGGTAAACCATTCCTAAAGCAACATCTTTTGCGATTGAGACTATCTCACTGTAACTGAGGGAACCAAGACCTTTTAATTTACTTGACAGTTTAAAACCACCAGAAGCATTAAACACTATTTTTTTGTTCAATTTTGATCCTTCCAACTCCATATTAGAGACACCCACAAACTTGACTAAATTTCTATGATCGAGTTCCTTAAGTACATCAACTGCTTCTTCAAAAGCGTCTCGAACTTTTGTGTTTTTAGAAACAACACTTTGTATCCTGAAATTTTTGTATTTCGACGTCGCTTCATAAGTACAGTACAATTCGTTACTAACCAACAATTTCACTCTCAAAATATCTTCTGAATTAATAAGGGATTTGTACTTATTAAGTTTTTCGAGCACTTCCGAAAAAGATGGTCGACGTTCAGATTCAATCGAAACACACTGATTTGCAATATTATACAAAAAGGCAGTTTCATCATTTTCAATAGGGTTTTCCTTAATGATTTCATACAAAAACATTCCAAAAGAATAAACATCAGATGCAAAGTTGCATGTTCCAAGTGCTACTTCCGGTGCACTATGACGTAATACTTGAATATCCTTCAAATTTTCTTTATTGTCATCAGAAATAAAAGAGGCAAGTCTGAAGTCTACAACTAGGGTAGTACCATCATTTCTATAAAGGACGTTCTCAGTAGTTAAGTTTCGATGGACAATATGTTTGGAATGCAGATAATTCATACCCTCAGCAATGTCTTTAGCGATAAGAATGCGATCCATGAAATGCAATGGCCTTTCAGTAATTCTTTTAGCTACAGTTTCTCCAGGAATATATTCCAGCACCATTAACTCGCGATTCGTCGATGATATGTCTTCAATTGAGGTAACACCAAGAAACTTCATCACATTTTTGTGTTTAAGATCTTTTATTAACTTCAGCTCACTGTAAAAGTCATCTGAGTCATAGTTGAAATAATCCTTTAAAAGAACAGCGGTAGAGTCACAATATTTGGCCATTATCGTTTTAGAATATTTTCCTCGGCTTATTTCTTCTAATTCACTAAAGTTTTTGTTATCCAGGTAAATTTCACATATATTATTTAATTTCAAAGCTATTTCTTTGAAACTTGGTCTTTTTTGGGGTTCAGCCATCACACATTCTTTTGCTAATTCAAAAAGTAAGCGACTGCCCTCGTTTTTGAGGAGAGTCGTATCAATAGAGTCAATGTCTATAGTTCCCATATCATCATAGCTACACCTTAAAGCCTCTAGATACTTTTGAAAGGCCAACTCAACAATGAGCATCCCAAAAGAATAAACATCAGAACTTTCGTCATATTCATCCCCAGATCCAGCTTCTGGAGCTGAACGTGGGAAGTCATCCAGCTTACCATAGCTAGCTTTCTTATTTTGAGACAAATGAGCAACTAAACGAAAATCTGATACTAAAGCAGTACCATCTTTTCTAAGGAGAATATTATCAATAGTCAGCGCCCTGTGAATAAGATTTTTTGAGTGTAAATATTCAACGCCAAGCGCAATATCTCTTGCTATTAACAGTTTTTGCATTGGTGTCATTGGCTTTTTCTCCTCTTTTCCAATTCGGTCCTTAAGAGTTCCACCTTCAGCCAACTCCATGACGATTTGCACGTATTCGGTTGAATTAATTAACTGTACTGACGTGATACCTATGAAATTTACAATATTCTTATGACTAAGCTCTCCCATGACTTGAGCCTCGCGATAAAACGACTTTTCATCAAAGCCACAAAAGTCCTTCAAAATAACGCATCGGTCACCCTTATAACAAGCTGAGTAAACGTTGCAATGGGCACCATGGCTCAAAGGGGTAAAATCGCTAAAATACTTTGGGTCCAAATAACTTGAATGTTTTTCAAATTCAGCGCGATACATACTTGTATAATCAACGTATAAAATTCCATCCATGAAATAACGTATCGAGTCTCTTGAAGCAAAAGGAAAACCAAACTAGTTTTAAAATTTTCAGGTATTTTTCTAGTTGAAATTAAAAAATTAAAATTAATGCTCAAACACGATGAATATTTTTGCAATTTATAGAATAACTTTAGCGATTCTAAACTGAAAACTGAAATAAAATAAAATTTAATTTGTATTTTTGTTTTTATGGAAATATCTTAACGCAAAAGAGATGCTCACTTGAGGAGTTAAGCCAAAAAAAGTAAGTTTTTGTTTTACTGTATTCTTTGTTTGTACTTTTATATTTTCTTGAATTGGTCTTTACTATATTGTAGGTTTGCTCTCTACTATATCCTTGGCAGTTTTTCGTAAAAAATTGATTCTTGTAATTATGTATTTCTTATATTATCTTATCGAAAGATACGCGTGTATAAATATTGCATTCACTTATTAAGTCATATACTACCTTTATATGTGAGCAATAATTTTGTGTGTAATCTGTTTCTCGAAAACGGCTACATATTTTTTCGGAAAAGTTGTTATCGAGGTATATTCTCGCATAAGAAAAATATCTAGATATGTCAGAAGTCAGGGAAAATTCGTTAAAAACCTTAATTTTGAAAAAAAAATAATAATCAAATATCCTTGAATAGACTACAGTATAAAAAGACATTAAATTGCCTAAAGAACAAAAACTGGTAATTGCAAAAACATTCGTATATATTTTAACAAGGGATTACAACAATTCAAAAACCTTAAAAAATAAAACCAAAAGTTTGAAGCTTAGCAAAAATCACTGTTAGAAATTGTACTTGCTTAATAATCAAATATGTTTGAAAAGACACAGTATGAAAAGACATCAATTGCGTAAAGTGCAAAAAAATGGTAATTGCACAACTATTTGTATATATTTTGACAAGGGATTATGACAATTCCAAAATCTTATATAAGAAAGCCAAAAGTTTGAAGCTTAGTAGAAATCGTTGTTTTCGGGAAAAGTGTTATCCTTATATATATATATATAATATATAAGGTATATTCTGGCCTAAAAAAACAATTTAGATAGGTCAGATGTTTGAGAAAATTCGTTAAGAGCTTTAATTTCGAGGAAAAAATATTTATGCGACAAACATAATTTTTATATACATCAGTATTGCAATGACGTTGTCACACTTCTCACACTTATGAGGAAAAATTAAAGATTTTCAGGTATGGAAAAGTACATTAAATTGCTTAAAGAGCAAAAAACTGGGAATTGCAAAATTATTTGTATATATTTTGACAAAGGATTACAACAATTTCAAAACCTTAAAATAGAAAACCAAAAGTTTGAAGCTTAACAGAAATCGTTATTAGAAATTGGACTTGCTGTAAAAAATCAAACATTTTTGAATAGATTCAATATGACAAGCCATGAAATTGCCTAAAGAACAAAAAATTGTTAATTGCAAAAATATTTGTATATATTATAATAAGGGATTACAACCATTCCAAAACTTTAAAAAAGAAAACAAAAAGTTTTAAGCTTAGTAGAAATCGTTGTAAAAAACCGGACTTGCTGCAATGATCAAATAGCTTTGAATAGATGCAGCATGAAAATAAAATCCGGGTTGCAGCGGTAGCTAGCAACCTAGTAAGAGACGATCACGTCCA
Organism: Artemia sp. Kazakhstan ARC1039; assembly: GCA_029168905.1. Taxonomy (NCBI): domain Eukaryota; kingdom Metazoa; phylum Arthropoda; class Branchiopoda; order Anostraca; family Artemiidae; genus Artemia; species Artemia sp. Kazakhstan ARC1039. The sequence goes on along the minus strand of JAQQPU010004187.1, from coordinate 5,123 downwards.
ATGTTAAGAAAAATAAAAACCCATAGTTCCTAACAAAGGAGTCAGATCAAAACAAAAAGTACACCATTAGAACCGCCTTGTCCGAAACCCCTGTATAGGAAACTTTCTGTCCCTTGGCTTGAACAACAAGGGAAATATATTGGCTTTAAAATCAAGAAAATTGACTTTAACCACGTTATTCTCCCCAAACGGGATATTTTTTTCTCTTTTCTTTTTTCTTTTCCACAGATAGCTTGGCACTGGAACATCGTAGAGGGTTGTTCAATAGCTCATTTTAAAGGAAATTAATTGGGTTAAAAATCTATAGTAACTAAAACAAATTATTTCTAAAAGAGAATAAATTTTTCCACCAAAAACTGCATTTTTGATGTCTGTTCACACTGCAGTCTTTCAAACATAATATACCAGCGGTAAGATTTGAACCCACGCCTCCGAAGAGACTGGTGGCTAACACCAGTGTCTTGGACCACTCGACCAGGCTGCCTCTTATAATTTGGGTTGCAGCAGTAGCTAGCAACCTAGTAAGAGACGATCAGTCCCATGCTAAGAAATATAAAAACCCAAAACTCCTAAAAATAGAGTAAGATCAAAACAAAAGTACATCATTAGAACTACCTTGTCTGAAACCCTACTAGATAAATAATGAATGTCGTCATAGCTTTATATTAGAGCTATGACGTGAATAGAAAAACACGAAATTATATTGTTGTTTCTGATGACGTCATTAAATAATATCATTGCGCCATGACGTCAATAAAATCATTACGCCGTGACGTCATAATTACTACTTAAGAACGACAAAGATGTGAATTCTCTCATTCTTGATTAGAATAATGGTTAGATCGAAGCAAGCTATACGCAAGTTGAAAAAACAGTACTACACAAACAACAGAGATAGTATCTTGAAAAGAGAAAAGCAAAGGTATTCAACCGACCAGGCGTATCGAGAAGTAAAAATTGAGAGAGAAAAACAAAGGTATTCAACCGACCAGGCGTATCGAGAAGTAATAATTGAGAGAGCAAAACAAAATAGCAAGATGTGTTATCACAATGATGAAGATTATAGACATGCAAAAATTGAGACAGCCAAACAAAAGTTCAAGGAGAGTTATCACAATCATGAAGATTACCGCATCAAATATAAGAAAAACCAAAAGCAAAGGTATTCAACCGTCCAGGTGTATCGAGAAGTAAAAATTGAGACAGCCAAACAAAAGATCAAGGAGCGTTACTGGGGTGACAAAATCTATAATGAATTTTATTAAGAGACGATCATTTAAATAACAAACCATTGCATACATTGGACGTAGTTAGCTATTTGATAGTTTGAGGTTCGTTAAATACTATTGTAAAGAAGAAAAAGCCGTAAGTTTTTCCTATTTTTCTCCATTCAGGATCACTAAAGTTATTATGTAAACTGTGAAATTACGTGTCTGAGCAATAATTTTAACTTTTCATTTAAAAAATGGAAAAATACCGGAAAATTTTTAAATTACATTTATTTTTTGTTAGGTTCTAACTACACGACGTGTCATTTAATGTGTATTTCCATAAGAAATTCAATTTTTTGTTTTAGTTTTCATAGCCCATAACTACTAAAACTAAAATCAGATCAAAAAACGAAGTACAGTATCAGAACTACATTGTCCAATACCCCTATATAGGAAACTAACCGTCCCTTGGCTTGAAAAACAAGGAAAATATATTGGTTTAAAAATCAAGAAAAGTGGCTGAAACCACGATATTCCGCACCGACAGCAGGTATTTTTTTCCGTTTTTTTTTTCAGTTGAGCTAGCGGGGCACTGGAAAATCATGGAGCTGTTTAATGGCTCATTTGAAATGAAATTGATGTATTTCAAAACCTTTCATAATTAACAAAAATAATTTAAAAAACAAATTTCTTTTTATGAAAAACTGCATTTTCTATAGCTTTGTAGTAGAAAAGTTATTATTATCGTCCTGCATACAAAAATCAAAAGAGGATTTTTACCATTATAAAAAGCATGTAGATATAGTTATGTAAAATATAATTTTTAGATGGTACTAACGAAAAATCTTATTTGTCAACAAACTAAAATAATTTTATGAAAATTTTAAATAAAATAATTTTGTTTAACTGCAAACTGCAAAAATATTTATGATGTCTGAATAATAATTTTAATTTTTTAACTCAAACCGGAAAAATACCTGAAAATTTTAAGATGAGTTTTCTTTTTGTTAGGTTGCAACTACTTGAAATTTCATTTCATCTGTCAGTTCAAAGTTATAATTGTCTCCTGGAACCATACATTTTTGGCTTAACTCCTAAAGTGCGCATCTCTATAACACTGTGCTATTTTTCTATTGGAAAAAAAGAGCATCTCGAATAAATTTTATTTTATTTTAGTCCTCAGTTCAGAATCGCTATAGTTATTATGTAAACTGCATAAATATTTACGGTGTCAGAGCAATAATTTTAATGTTTCAATTCAAACTAGAAAAATACCTAAAAATATTAGAATTAGTTTTTTTTTTGGTTTGTTAAAAGATACTTGATACGTCATATACAATAGAGATAAATAATAATTAATTAATACACAAGAAAAATATAATGATTTATATAAGAAATGCATTTACAAGATATGCTATTACTGGTTTAGCCATTGGGATTCCAGTTTCCTGTGCTGGAATTGCAATCTGGCAACTCTTTAAAAAGTATAGAGAATCCAAAATGGATAAATGCTTAAGAGAAGAAGATGACAAAGACGTCAACTCTTTTTCTAAGAAGACGAATCAACTCAAACAAGCCAATAAGGCTAGGCCTTCTAAAGAACCAATCTTTGGACCTTCTATAAATGAAACTCCAAGGTACAGGGAACAAAAATTTAAAATCGAAAAAAAAATACTGGACTCGCGAAAAATTCAAAAGACTGAAGCAAAGACTGATGGAAAGAATAACGAAACAGAAAATACTTCAGAAAAAGATAAATATAAGGGGCAATCTAGTAATACTACTAACATTGAATATTTAGCTGGTTTGGGCTGGGCTGGAGAAACCTCTCAAGTTAGTGGCACAGAGTACACTGGAAAAGGTCTTGCAGATGATAAATATAAGGGGCAATCTAGCAACACCACTAACATTGAACATGTAGCTGGTTTTGACTTTCAGCAAAATACAAACTTTGTACGACTTTCTGGTATTGTTTGCACTATTGGTCCCTCTTCTGCAAATATTGAAGTACTTGAAAAGATGATTGAAGCCGGTATGAACGTAGCACGTCTAAATTTTTCCCATGGTTCTTACGAATATCACTCAAATGTAATTACATTAATTCGTCAAGCTGTCAATAATATAAGAATGAAAAGTATGGTAGCAGGTACATGTATGGCACCTGTGGCAATAGCTCTCGATACTAAAGGTCCAGAAATCAGGACTGGTCTCTTGGAGAGGGGTGCAACATGTGAAGTAGAACTGGTAAAAGGACGTGACATCCGGATCACAATTGACGAAGCATATGTTGAAAAGGGTTCTGCGCAAGTTGTTTACGTTGATTATGCAAAGATCACTGAGGTGGTTAAAGTGGGCTCAAAAATTTTTATAGATGATGGGCTCATTTCTTTAGTAGTTAAAGGAATTGAGAAAAAACACCTTATATGCAGTATCGAAAATGGAGGCACCTTGGGAAGTAGGAAAGGAGTAAACCTACCAGGAATTCAGGTAGACTTGCCAGCTGTATCTGAGAAAGACAGAGAAGATCTTCTTTTTGCTGTTGAACATGGAGTTGACGTGGTTTTTGCCAGTTTCATAAGAAATGCTGATGGTGTCAGAGAAATCAGGAGTGTTTTAGGCGAAAAGAATAAAAACATCCTTGTCATTTCTAAGATAGAAAATCATCAAGGGTTAGAAAATTTAGATGAAATAATTGCAGAGTCGGATGGTATTATGGTAGCGCGTGGAGATCTTGGCATAGAAATTCCACCAGAAAAGGTATTTGTTGCCCAAAAAGCGATGATAGCACGTTGCAATATTGCTGGAAAGCCTGTTATTTGCGCTACTCAAATGTTGGAATCTATGGTTAAAAAGCCACGCCCTACTCGGGCTGAGGCTTCTGATGTTGCAAATGCGATCCTTGATGGGGCTGATTGTGTTATGCTTTCAGGTGAAACAGCAAAAGGAAATTATCCTATTGAATGTGTTAAAACTATGGCCAGTATTTCAAAAGAAGCTGAAGCTGTTGTACGGTATAGACCAGTGTTTAGTGACTTAACAGATTTACTAAAATGTCCAATAGATCATGTGAATACAGTAGCAATTGCTGCTGTTAAGGCCGCTTATATGTGCAAGGCATCAGCAATAATCGTGCTTACGAGCACTGGCGTCTCTGCCCAAACTATTGCAAAGTTTAGGCCTGTCTGTCCTATTATAGCAGTTACGAGGTCCCTTCAAGTTGGTCGTCAGTGTCATCTATGGAGAGGTATTGTACCTTTCCATTATTTGGGTGAGTATAATCCTGATTGGTTCAAAGACGTAGATTCAAGAGTCCAACATGCCATTGAATTTGGTAAGCTTAGTGGATTTATTAGGTCAAGAGACTCTGTCATCATTGTAACTGGGTGTCACCGAGGATCGGGTTTTACCAATAGTATGAAGGTTATAGCAGTTGAAGACTAAGGCAAAAATTTTCGTTTTCTATTTAGGCTATATCTAGCTAATATTTGTTTTATGATTGATCCAGAATATACTTCCTAGACCTCCGAGAAATTTTGTGAAAAAAGATAAACAAAGAAGAGCGTCTCCTTGATTCCGATACTTTTCAGAAGCAACAGTTGCAGCAAAAGTTGCAACAGAGTAAAGAATGAATTTTGTTGTATATGTTACCAGTGTTCACTTTTTATATGTAAATTTTACTTGCAAACTATTGGCTCAATTGTCTGAAGCTTTTGGTTTAGTTGTACCCGCAGCTGTTAGCTTGGTTTAAGATGCAACTAATAATAGTATGAAGCATGGTTGCAGCAACAGTTGCAACCGAGTAAAGAATGAACTTTGGAAACTGTTGTAAATCTACCAGTGTTCAGTTTTGATATATAAATTTTACTTGCAACTGTTGGCTTAGTTTTTGATGCAACTGTTGGTTGCAATTTG
>JAQQPU010004186.1:0-41159 GCA_029168905.1 Artemia sp. Kazakhstan ARC1039 | reverse complement strand
ACTACTACTACTAACAACTCACCGCAGCACCAAGCCACCTGAGGCCAACACAGCTACGCACGCTCCTCCTCCATCCCAATCTATTCAAAGCCTCCCTTTTTACACCCGCCCATGAAGTTCCCATTTCCTTTAAATCTTTCTTTATGACGTCCTCCCACCCCAGACGAGGAAGACCTGCTTTCCATTTAGCCCTAGACGGTTGGCCGAAAAGAACAATTTTCGGCAATCTGTCATCCTTCATCCGCACAACGTGCACAACGTAGCCACCTCAAACTTTCTTTCATTATAGCCCTAGAGAGCGGTATTGAACCACATTTTTCGTATAGCCTATTGTTTGAAATAGGGTCAGTCAGGCGGGTACCCAGAACAATCCTTAAGCAATTTCTCTGGAAACATCTAGCAAATCTTCATCCGCTTTTCAGAACGCCCATGCTTCAGAGCGATATTTAATGAACTTTAATTGATAAAATGTTATACTACTACTACTACTACTAACAACTCACCGCAGCACCAAACTGCCTGAGGCCAACACAGCTACGAACGCTCCTCTTCCATCCCAATCTATTCAAAGCCTCCCTTTTTACACCCTGCCACGAAGTTCCCATTTCCATTAAATCTTTCTTTATGACGTCCTCCCACCCCAGACGAGGATGGCCTGCTTTCCGTTTAGCCCTCGACGGTTGGCCGAAAAGAACAATCTTCGGCAATCTGTCATCCTTCATCCGCACAACGTGCACAGCGTAGCCACCTCAAACTTTCTTTCATTATAGCCCTAGAGAGCGGTATTGAACCACATTTTTCGTATAGCCTATTGTTTGAAATAGGGTCAGTCAGGTGGGTACCCAGAACAATCCTTAAGCAATTTCTCTGGAAACATCTAGCAAATCTTCATCCGCTTTTCAGAGCGCCCATGCTTCAGAGCCATATTTGACCACTGTCATCACTGTAGCTTCTAATATTCTAATGTTGGTTTGCAGACTTATCCTCCTATTCTTCCTAACTTTTTAACTGTGAAAAAACACCCTGAGCCTTGGCTAAACTTTTGATATCTTCACTGCTCCCACAATCTTTACAAATAATACTACCAAGGTAAGTGAAGCTGTCCACCAGATCAATCTTTTCATTACCCAACTTCACCTTTTCATCTTCACTTATTCCTAGCCTTAGTGACTTGGTCTTCTTAACATTAATTTTCAAACCTATTCTAGCACCCTGAACTAGCAAAACCTCTAAAACTTCATTCATTTTGCTCACACTTTCATCTAGGATGCTTAAATCATCAACATAATCTAAGTCCAGGAGACTTTCCTCCCCATTTGATTCCGTGGTCTCCCATTGCCTTTCCTGTGCTCCTTAACACAAAGTCCATCAAAATAATCCATATAAAGGGAGATAGAACACAACCCTGCTTAAATCCTGATTTAAAACAAAACCAGCTGCTAATCTCATTTCCTACCTTAACCGCAGCAGTGTTATTCACGTACATAGCACTAATCACTTTAATGTATTTGTCTGGTATACCATACAAGGATAAAACCTTCACTAAGACAACGCTATTGCGTTGAGTATGGCAAGCAAATTAAATTCAAATATTCCTAATACAGTTAGGATCATACAAACAAATAGCGGTTAAGATCAGCTTTAGTCACTGAAAAAAAAATAATCAAAGTTAACACTCCAGCTTTAAGAGATGTGGGTTCCGTACATCACTGAGGTTTATTTCACCACCGTATCATACGTCAGTTTTTTGCTCTTTTTTCAGTAACTTCTCTAAACCTCTACTCCCAAAGACTTCCCTTTTCTTCTATAGCCTTTGTATCCCCCTAAAAGATACAACCTCTGTATCATCCCAACAGGTACAGTACGAAAACCAATATTAGAATAGGCTATCAAAAGAAAACAGTTCAAAAAAGGTTTTATGATAAAGCATTCAAAATCCCCCCCCCAAAAAAGAAACAGTTTTAACTTTCTTGGAAACATTTTGAGAATTAGGTTTTCTCATTGGAGATTCCCTTTCCCAGCGTTAGTTCTTAATTTCCACCTGGAAATGGAATGGCCCGCATGTGTCCAGTTGAAGTATTATAGAAAAGTGAATTTGCCTGAAATCCCAAAAAAACGTGCTGTAGCTTCCGTATAATACAAATAAATTCCAACTGTGATTAAAAGATTTTAGAAAAAACAATGTTGCCATTTTACCTGTACATCTAGAATGGCACCATCTTGTGGGATATCCCACCTTTGATTTCCTTGTCCTTTTCCATACTGTATTTCAGAATTTAAGTCTGAACCATTGGCCTGTCGCTGGTAGAAGTAACCAACACGGGCGTCATCCTGAGATCGTTGACCATTCCCCTATAGAAGTAAACAAATAAACTTAAAACTGATTCGAATCCTGAAATCAGCTGAAACATGCATCGAAGTCCCAGCATACGTATACCCAAGAAATAATATTTAAGCTTCTTTTAAGATGTGTTCCCGTTGCTTGAAAATAAAAATTGACATGACCCACGAAAGTAATCGTTTTTGCTGGGGCAACGAATCTTAGGATATATTATTTAATAGAATGAAAAACACACATGCGCACAGGAAAAATCAGGAAGTTTAAGTGTTGAAACTTTCAAGTAGTGTGTGAATGAGAGAAGAGCAGCGTTGCCAACGCGGTACAATTGTACCGTTTTTGGCACAGTTTAGGGGTCCTGGTACAATACGGTACATTTGAAAAATTTTGTGGTACAACCCAAATTTTAACGTCGTTCACATCTTTTGAACGACGTTATTGGCGAAGTTGGTTTCGAAGATCTGTGCAAAATTATCAAGAAGCAGAAATTCTAAATAATAGCTGATGAAAGCACAGACTTGAGTAACAAAAAGAGCCTGGTTATAGTTGTTCGCCATCTTGATCTGAATGGTGTTGACCGAGAAGAGTTTTCCTGTAAGAGACTCCTTCTTGTGACTTATAGACGTTCAGCAATGTATACGGCTATATTTGTCACAGCCCAAAACGAGCCAGTGAGATTTTAGAATTACAAAGGTAAATGGAATTGAAAGAACATCGAATTTTGAGACATATAACAACTAGATGGTTCTCTAGACACGCCGGTGTAGCTCGATATTTGGAGCAGTGGGAATGCTTGACTTTATTCTTCCGTGCGGAAAGTCTTAAAGAGGCCAACAAGCCGAGGAAGGCCACTGTCATACTAAAAAAAAACCTGTTGTCAGCGGTTTTCAAGGCTTACTTTGCCTTCCTGGTGTATATTTTGAAGTATATCGAAGACCTAAACAAGCAATTTCAGGCAGAAGACACTACCCGCCCCCCACCCCATAAAAAATAATAATTACCCTGGAAAGCGGCCGAAAAAATTTCTCCAAAAGGCTTGAAACACTTTCAAGTTCGTGGACTAAGCAAATCGTCGTGCATCAAAAAATTGTTTTGTTGGCACGATTCCGCAAAAATTAAGCCAAAAATGGTTCTTTGGATCGGCTTGTAACATTTCAGAAAGTTCTTGCGTCAAGGAAGTCCCAGTTCATAAAAAAAAAAAAAAAAAAAAAAAAAAAAAAAAAAAAAATCATCTTGTCTATAATCGTTTTTCTGAAGTGTACAAGACAATAGCATCCCACTATTTGTTGCCTAGTTATACCAAGGAAAGTGATTCCCGCCTCATAAACCCATATGCCACCAACTACAACGTCGATGTCAATAACGTGGAATGTGGCGCCGAGTAGAAGTTATTTTTGTCAAAGAAAAGGTATCCCTATCTGTTATAGTTGAGTTTAAAAAATAGTGTAGGAAATGTTTGATGAGATGAGAAAATCTCATCTCTGTGATGAGATGAGAAAATCTCATCTCTGTGATGAGATGAGAAACTGTTTTTTTTAACTCCAGGTATTCATCGGTAAGAAACTTCGATAGGCTTCATCCACGCTATGCTACGGGAGTGGAGTAAAATCAGCGATACCTGGCACCGCTTCTGGCTCAGTTTCCGAATTTACTGATTGATAACGAACTGGAAGATATTTTCAAAGAGTGGAAGAGATTACCCTTTTGCTCTGAGCTTGGTACTTCGATTGACTCAGATTCAGCCGTGTTTTGGACTCGGGTTTACAGGCAAAATAATGGGTCAAAGCGTTTTCCTCTGCTTGGGCGTTTCATTTTAAGTCCGCTTGTTCTCCCAAACACTTCCGCTGCTGCTGAGCGACCTTTCTCAACTGTCAATCTTAACAAAACCAGCATTAGAAATCGTCTCGGTTTCACCACCTTGAACGGGCTTCTCAGTGCAAAACAGGACCGTCTCAAAGAATTGGACACCATCCTTGAAGACAGTTCTGCATCCAAAGTGGAAAAACTGTGGAAGGGGATATGAAAAAGCTGGGCTGCGAGAAGAAACAACAGAAAAAATGACAAACTAGCACAAATGTTCCTCTTTTTTTTAGTGCTAGTTTTATTAATTTTGTACGGTCATTCTATTTTAAATCGAAAGTTCTAGTTCTCCTTTTAAAAATAAAGAGTGATCGGAGTACAACTAGTCCCCCACGGCCCTTTTCCCAAATTCTTCCGACGAAATTTTTAGACAGCAATTTCATTCAAAATAGTGCAAATACCAAATAACTTTGGTTCCGGGTTTGAGACCTCCCAGCCCTCGAGGCAAGGGGTATAAGTTATGCTAGTTGCCTATTATTAACATATAAGGTTTTTATGGAAGGAGTTGTAGTGCCCTTTTCAAGAGTCGAACATGAAGTTTTTCTGGAAGGGGTGGTCGTATTACTTTGGAGGGGGCTTATTTGATTGGAAATTGAAAGTTCTAGTTCCTTTATTAAGATTTAAAAGTAACCAAAGGGCAACCAGCCCCCCTCCCATCTCCTTATCCCAAAATACATCCAGTCTAAATTTTGAGATAGCCATTTTATTCAAAATAATCCAAAAGCCAAATAACTATGCTTCCGGGGCTGAAAGTTCCTAACCCCCATCCCCAGTGCCAAGGGCTGTAAGTTATGCAAGTTGCTTATTGTTACTTTTATACTTTTTTTTTTACTTTGATTTACTGATTTACGAGGCAACTTTGATTTACGGGACAAAGGCTGTAAGTTATGCAAGATGCTTATTGTTACTTTGATACTAGTTTTGATACTCTGATGAAACTTTGATGAACTTTGATTTTGAAAAAAGGAATGTTGAAAACCTTGAAACTTTAGCAATAAAAAACTAACTAACTAAAAAAACTTTACGAAAAAGAAGTTTTTCAAAGTTTTTTCAAACGATCAGAAATTATATATTCACTTTAAGTTTTACTCGTTCTAAGATATATTTATTCATTTATATTAGTATCCGTTGTATGTTTGTTTGCTATTATTGTTTATTTAATTTCTGTTCGCCTTGGGTTTCATTTATTCTTAATAGTGATTAATTTAAAAAAAAAAGATTTCCTGAGGGAAGTTAAGAATGACTGTGAAGCAATAATTTTTGTTCAGTTTAAGTTCCAACTTCGCTCTTTACTTACCTCAGAAAAACTTTTTCTTAACTAATTTTTGCCCTTTTTTAATTTAAATTTAATGTAGAGGCGACGCTGCCAAGATCTATTTTATTCATTTTCTGGGATGGGGTCATCCCTCCTTCATATACAGAATAATTTCTGTTCGTTTCAAGCTTTAATGTTACTCCTTATATCCAGTTGACTTTTTTATTTATTTAATTTGTGACAGTTTCCAAATAATGCCAGGAAATCCCCTTCCCGCCCTTGTAAAATTTCTCCTAGAAAGTTCCCCCAGAAACTTTCCTTCCCATGGAAACTTCCCGTGGAAAATCCCCCCCCCCCCTAAAAATGTCCGAATATTCCCCAATAACTAGTCTAAACGTGAAACACTTTCTTTGGAGACTATGGGAACCAAAAGAAACAATGAATAGACGGATTCGAATAACTTGATTTTTTTTTTCCCGAAATACTAATAGAAAATGTAAGAAAAAAGTGAAGTCATTTTCTGTCCAAAAATTACCGGAAAAAATCAAGCTCAAAATCGCTCAAATTTTGGCGGTTAGTCGTATATTTTCGGCGCAGTAGGAAAAACAGCATTGGTTAAGAAATACCATAGTCAGCCTTAACAAATACAGGTTATCCACATAATCATATAGAAGGCACAAAACCAAGATTAAAAAATACTACACGGTAAGCAATCGAACCCTTGACATCCTGATTCAAAGTCCACCGCTCTACCGACCGAACTACGAGTTCTGGTATCCTATTTAATCTATTGACTTTCATAGGACCATAACTGTATATCTTACAGCCCTTTTCCAATGGTCTATGGAGGGTCATGTCATTACCAAAAGTATTGTTATTGGTGTGCGTGTAACTGAACCACCGTGCAACTGAACCCTCGTGCAACTGAACCACTGCACCGAAGCAGGTAATTAACCTTTTTCAAACCAAACGATAAAAAACTACGAGCGTAGAAAATACCACAAAATGAAAACAACAAAATAAGCAAAGTGGTAAAAAAATTAAAGTGTGTAGACGGTAAGAGCCGCCGTTTAATTCCCCCCCCCGCAAAAAAACATCCCTTAAGGAAAATACCCCGCGGAAAATAACACCTCACGGAAAATATCCCCCTCCCAGAAAATACCTACCCGTGGAAAATCTCCCTCCCCTCCAAAAAAAAATATCTCTTGCGGTTGGTTAGTCTCCAATTACTTTCGGCTTATAAAAAAAGACTAGAAATGCCTGGGGATTATCAAACAATTTCTACCTCCATCCTCCTGTCGTCTCTCCCTTAGAGCTAATTATATATTTATATGAAGGCTCAATGAGAGCTGAGATGTTTTGGCCTCAAAATGCCCCCTTTGCGGTATCTCCCTCTCTTCCTAGCTACAAAACAATCAGATAACCCCATTGCAGAAGTTTCAGTTCCTTTTTAAGTTTTTTTGATTTGTCTATTGGTTACAGATAGCATTTTTCATTGGGAAACATACGGAATTTTTTGTGTGGGTTTTTTTTTGGAGGATCTTTCATGAGAAGAAAGTATTTGCACGGAGGGGGGGGGGCAAGATTTACACATAAATTCCTCTTTTCCACTTCCCTTAGAACTTCTCAATTAAACTAAAAAATAACACGACTCAAAGAAGATTTTTAAATTTTGAAACCCATAATTTCCGCGAGGGGGTATTTTCCAGGTGATGAGGTTTCCGTGGGTGGAGGAGGAGAAATTTTCCGCGGGGGAGGGGGGTAAACGCTTAGACCCGTAGAAAGTGACAGGGTGAAGGGAACCCCCATTAACAGACATAAAAAAAGAGAAATCAATCTGGATTTAAGAGTTTATGACGTCCGATTTTTTTTGTTTTTGTGACACCAAAACAGAGCATTTTTATAAATCATCTTGACAGTAATTTATATGAAGACTTAAAAAAGCAAACAATTTCAACAAGGTTGAACATGTAAAAATTCTAACTTGTGTTTTACCCAATGTAAGTACGGTGGTTGCACGGTGGCTCAGTTGTACGGTGGTTTAGTTGTACGATGGTTCACTTGCACAGGGGTTCAGTTACACGGGGATTTAGTTAAATGGGGTTGAATTGCACGGGGGTTGAGTTGCACGAGGGTTCAGTTGCATGAGGGTTCAGTAGTACGAGGGTTCAGTTGCTCGGGGGTTCAGTTGCACGGTGGTTCAATTGCACGGTGGTTCAGTTGTACGGTGGTTCAGTTGCACGGTGGTCCAGTTACAGGGGTTCAGTTGCTTGGGGTTCAGTTACACGGTGGTTCAGTTACAATGGAACCATTGTTATTGGACCTTTCAACTGTGCTGCAAAAAATAGCTATCTCAAAATTTTAATCGACGACTTCAGGGGAAGGGGGCTAGCTACCCTCCAATCTTTGTGGTCAAACAGTTCGTGGTAACGAACTGTATAGTAAGAGCGACTCGTCTCAATAGTAACCGAAACTCTAAAAAACAGAATTTTAATATCAATAGATACATCAAAAGAATCGGATTTTTATGTTGATTTTAAATATTAAGTTTCAAGTTTACTTATATCCATCAAGAAAATTTGCCTTATTTTCAAAAAAAAAGGAGAAAACACCCCCTAAAAGTCATTGTCTTAATGAAAATCACACCATCAGATTCAGTGTATCAAAGAATTTCACTGTAGAGGTTTCAAGCTCATATCTGCAAAAATGTGGAATTTTGTGTTTTTTGCCCACAGTTTATATAATTATCCAGTAAGCTTATCGCAGATCATTTCTGGTCTTCGTTCTCGGTGCGAACAAAAAGCTCCTCCCACTTCTTTCTTCACTTATGGATCAGTGTGTTTGCGTCTATCAATGAGAAATGGTTACAAAGTGCATTATTCGTAATAGCGGGTTTCCACTTGTTTCCGATTGTTTCGCGTCTGACTTGTCTACCCGTGAAAAGATCTGATGCCGCTTATGTTTCTATCTGCAAAAATGTTCTCCGGAGCACTCGCACCCCGGTCCGGGTTTTTATAATGGGTGAGATAGGGAATGATCATACTGGATAATTATATAAACTGTGTTTTTGCCAGAAGAAAGATCACGGATGTATGTTTATTTTTGCCTTTTTTTTCTTTTCTCCAGGGGTGATCGCATCGACCCAGAGGTCCTAGAATTTTGCGAGAGGGCTTATTTGAACAAAAATTAAAGGTTCTAGTGCCTTTTTAAAAAAAAAAAAAAATAGAATCACTTTTTACAAAAAACTGCATTTTAGATGTCTTTTTATATTTCTAGATTTGATTTTTAATGCAATCAACCATATATGAAGTAATAAGTGACGTAACGTAATATCTAACACTGATTGCGTAATCATATAGGACGTAATGAGTAACGTGACTTAAAAACTGAAAAAATCAATTTTTATTTTATTTTAGTTTAGAATCGGTATCGAGTCAAAAACTGCAAAAAATATTTCTGGTATCTGAGGAAAAAATTTAATCTTGTAGCACTTAAAAAGGGCGCTAGTAATTTTAATTTCTGTGCAAATGAGCCATTAGGCTAAACATCTCTTTATGATGTTCTGGTGACCTGCAAACCCTGGTAAAAAAGAAAAAAAGAAGGGAGAAACGTCCGTGTTACCAATTAAAAAAAGTGATTTTCCTTGCTGTTCAAGGTGGGGGACTCTAATTACCCTATACAAGGTTTTTGAACATTTTGATTCCGATAGTGCAATTTTTATTTTCATCTGACGCAATTTCCGAGGGATTTCAGGCTCTTTTTCAAAATCATCGTAAATTTGTTTTCGCAACAAAATTTACTTTAAAGATAAATTAAAATAATAGTTACCATTCCTGAATCAGTGTCAGATGGCAGTTTTTTCAAAACGCGTTTTTCAACTTAATGGGCTGTGGTTTGCTCTATACTAGATTGCAGCAACTACTGCACCCACGATATGAGGCACAAACCCATGATTGAAAGAAACATCAGATACCGATATGCCCGATACCGATACGCACGATACCAATACGCCCAATACCGATATGCCCGATATCGCGGACAGCCCTTTCCCCAAGAACTATGGAGAGTCACATCACCAAAACCATAGTTATTGGACCTTTGAACTATTTTAAACAAAATGGCTGCCTCAAAATTTTGATCAGACGACTTTGAGGGGAGGGGACGTTTTGGGGATGGGGGATATCTGCCCTCCAGCCTTATTCATCACTTAAAAAGGCACTAGAAAATTTAATTTCCGTTCGAATGAGCCATCAAACATCTCTCTATGATGTTCTGGTCATCCCCTAGCCCTGGTAGAAAAAAGGAGATATCAGTACTAACGATGCAAAAAGGGGATTTTCCTTGGTGTTCAAGGTGGAGGACTGTAATTATCGCATATAAGGTTTTCGACCATGCTGATTCAAAGGTGCACTTTTTATTTTGATCTGGCGCCATTTTCAAGAGGTTTCAGGGTTGTTTTTTTTCAAAATCACGATAAATTTCTTTCCGCAATAAACTTTTACTTTTAAGATGAACCAAAATAATAGATACCATCCCTGAATCAGCGTGAGACGGCAATTTTTTATCATTAGGCAGTTTTCAAAACGCATTTACGTATTTGTTTCATTTTTGTTTCTCACCTGTTTTTTTCCTGACCATAGAGCCTTACGGGGGAGTTTATATTGAAGTGTATTTTGTTGAGTTTATTGATTGAATAAATTGATTGATTTTTCAACTTTTGGTTACTATGGGCTGTGGTTTACTCTTTACTAGGTTGAAGCCACTGCCCCAACCATGATTTCTGGTCGTTTTGAGTTTGAATTATTATAGGTTTATATTTCTGCTTATCTTAAGCTTCATATGACCTTTAGCCTACTTTTCTTTGAAAAACGTCTTCGGGCAGTTCTTTTTAATTATCAGCTTAAAAGGACATTTATAAGTTTCTTGGCCAAAAGGACCCCTACATAAGATACAAATTGAAACTAATTTTAGTCCCCAGAAACCATGCAGTCTGGACCTTCAGATATATAATAAAAACATTTTGACTTGGGATGGGGGAACATGTAATAGATCGAATGAAACTATGCATCCAGGTTATCAAAATGGCATAACCAAACCAAAAAACCGAAAAATTTGGGGCGAGGGAAAACAGGATTTTAAATTTAATCTTTCCAATCAGCTTGAAAATGACATAAATAAGTTTCTTGGCCAGGTGGATCCTATGCAGAAAACAAATTCAAAACTAATTTTTGGTATATGATTCCCCAAAATGGGTCCGAAATGTGTTTTGTCTCTGATTGGCTTGTATGTTACAGGGCATATATTTTGAAAATCGGTAAATACAAATGTTTGTTGTAATAAATGTAAAAAAGAAAATATACTTTATACAATTTCTATTTGATAATTACAAGACTGAAAAGTCCAAACTTGCTGAGACTTCCAGGGATTAGAATTATTATATTTTAAGCAATCAGTTAACTTTCATTGGTTATTTCGGGTAATCCTGATTATTTGTAGTTTTCTTCTTTTTTTGCGGATGTTTCGATAAAAATAAAAGAAAAAAAACGTCTGCTCAAAATATAGATCTTTTTCAGTAAAATCTACAAAACACTCAAGCCGTTAAGAGGGTTTGCGAGAATGTGAAAGGGGTAGCACTACTCTTATTTGTACAACTTGATTAGCCGTTTTGCAATATATTTTGCTATTTTTATTGATAATGTTATCACATATAAAAACCACATTACTCGGAATAGACATTGTTTTCAGTAAAGCGCAAATGCTACCCTGGCCTTTAGGAGGTTAAGGGACGGTAGCCTACTCCTCTGTGTGGTAATTTCTCTTCGCTTTAAGTTTGTACTTAGTTATTCATTTTAATTCCTGCTTGTTTTAAGATTTATTTATACACCTATAGTAGTAACTATTATCTTTATGTTCGATATGATCATTCATTTGAATGTTTAGTTAGGGTCTCATCTATTCATTGATAATAGTTTCTGTTCATCTTACGTTTTGTGTGGCTATTTGCTTTTCGATAAGACGTAAGGATCGTAAAGAATAGAGAAACGAGGATAGTAACATCCAGTGAAAAAAACGAAGAGGACTATGGAAATATTTCGGTCAAGACCTCCGCTGGACCATCATCAGTGAAAAACGACCGTCTTCAGCCCTCTTCGTTTTGTTTTCACTGGCTGTTATCATGCTCGTTTCTCTCTTCATTATGATTTTTTTGTTTTGTCATGAAGAGCCAATGTGGTCAAAGAAATCGTTTATTTGCTTTTCTTTGAACAATTTCTTCCTTGGAAAACATTTTTTAATTAGCCTGATAGTACGAAAATCGGATCCATATAGTTTTTTTTACTTGCTCAGGTGCGTCTCGGCGACGGCGACGTCTAGGAATCTTCGGATAGCGAACCATCCTCCAAAGCTCTTAGCTGATCGAACAACCAAGACCAAACATTCCTGCCTTTTCTACTAATGGTAGTGGCACTGGGGCACTGTACAACGTACACTGGTGGCTTTAGAGCATTACACTGGTGACAGCTAAAGACTAGTGGGTTACGGGGATACCGATAGTGGATCGAACACGCATTTCCGAAGATATGAGTTAATTTAGCCAATATAGAAGCCTATGAAAATTTTGTGGAGAAACACATAATTAATTACCTTATTGCTATTAAAAATTTGACGCGCTTGGATCTACCTAGGGAGAACACATAGTATAAGCAACGAAGACTTTGATGAAAGGGGGTTTAGGCATAGCCTAATAAAAGATGTAAAAATTAGAGAGAAACAATAAATAGACCGTCTTCGACGGAATAATGAAACAATGTTGAGAATTGGAGAACAAAAAGAAATAAAGTTGGATTAATTGAGGAATTGAATTTAAGGGTGGATTGAGATTGCAATAGTGAGAAATATCCGTATTAGAAAGTATTACAGGGTGCAAGAACGGCTAAAAGGATAGAAAATTTGGATTATAGTTCGACAGGATTTAGTGGACTTAGAGATAATCTTCGGTGTTGAAGCCTATAAGATTATTACTACTACTACAACTAACAACTCACCGCAGCACCAAGCCACCTGAGGCAAACACAGCTAGGCACACTCTTTCTCCACCCTAATCTATTCAAAGCCTCCCTCTTCACCCTCCCAAGAAGTTCCAATTTCCCTTAAATCTTTCTTTACATACTCCCCCCCCCAACCGCGGACGACCTGCTTTCCGTTTAGCCCTAGATGGTTCGCCGAAAAGGACAATCTTTGGCAGTCTGTCATCCTTCATCCGCAGAACGTGCCTTACCTATCTCGGCCTTTCCCTTATTATACCTCTTGCATATTAACAATAATCTAGAAATGCACCTTTTACGACTTTTTACCCACCCATCCCCCTCCTTCCGTAATTCTGTTAAAGTTACATTGCAATGATGCAATGATTCAGGTTGTCCATGGGCAGAAAGTACATGAAAGGTAATATGGGTATTTTGCTATAAGTATACAAATGAGAGATTAGTTGGTGACTATAGTATGCCAATAAATTTTTTTTACGGCAAAAAATTTTCGTTACACCATTTTAGTGGACTGAAGCACCCTCAAAATAGATTTAACAAGAATTTTTCAACTTGCTTTTTTTTTTTTTTTTAATTTATTGATGTACCACAATGGCAGGACATAACAAGGGTACAGATATTCATTAAAACTGCAAAAATGGCAATTTATCAGCAAAGTTGAAAAAAAATTCCTCTTGTTGTTCCTGCGGTCAACGAGCTTCTACTCCACTTTTCAAGAAAAAAAAAACTTGTTCAGATCAAAATATATAGAGAATTACTTTTTTACGATTTTTTCAGAAAGAATTACGAGAATTTCAGAGAATTACGATTTTTCAATCGGGTTTCTTAAAGTTCTGGCTCTATGCACGAACTGGAGTCAAAGTACGATTAGCTTTTTCTCTGGATTCAAGAGAGAAAGCTGCAAAATTTCCGCATTTCTGGTATTTGAATATCGTTTTTTCATGCTAAGTCAAGAACTCTAGTTAGCGTGGAGGAACGGTGTGTGTGACAGTAAATATTTTATTCAAAGAAAGCAAGTGAAAATGCCCAAATTTTTATTGAAAACGCAATAAAATATGTGCATTTCCCTAGGACATTTTCTTCAAGTTTTATATTTCTTTAAGTACCACATTTATTGTAAGTGTGCGGGTATAAAGCAGGCCAGTGGTAATTATTTGGACCATAGAAATCCAACAGAAAAGTTTCTAACCTTGATTAAGAAAAATTCAAACAAAACTTTACCTGATTATGGCCATGGGAGTGGCTAAGCATCCCTCCGTCTGGCGTCAAACCCTCCTGAATTGGTGATTGCCACCTCATCAACCCTACAAAAAGAAAAGAAAAAACAGTATTAGTATCGTAATTCAGACAATGGTTACAATAAAAACCCACCAGAGTAATAAGAAAACAAAGTAATAAACGCTGCTAGATATGACAAACTCCGCACCATATTGTAGATGAGCCTTTTAGAAGACGATCTGACTAAGTTTACTGTTTACATTATTTTGTTTTGTTTTAAAAGTATCTAATTCAATCTTAACTACATAACCTCGGGGGGGGGGGGGTAAGTTGTGATACATGCGACTACTACACATGGGCGCCCATAAGCTGAATTTTTGGGGGAGGGGCTTACCTGGTCTAATCGGCACTTCCAATGCTGTAAGCTATAATAGAAATCTCAAAATACAATATAAAAATATAAGGCAGCGTCATTCATCAGGAGGGGGGGGGAGCTGGAGCCCCACTTATGGGTGGCCATGCTATTACAAAATCCGGGTTGCAGAAGTAGCTAGCAGCCTAGTAAGAGACG
The DNA here is from genome assembly GCA_029168905.1 of Artemia sp. Kazakhstan ARC1039. Classification (NCBI taxonomy): domain Eukaryota; kingdom Metazoa; phylum Arthropoda; class Branchiopoda; order Anostraca; family Artemiidae; genus Artemia; species Artemia sp. Kazakhstan ARC1039. The sequence goes on along the minus strand of JAQQPU010004186.1, from coordinate 26,874 downwards.
ATCACATCCCATAGTAAAAAATAAAATAGCCCATAAGTCCTAAAACTAGAGTCAGGTAAAAAAAGAAGTACACTGTTAGAACCGCCTTGTTCAATACCCTTATATAAGAAACTAAATGTCTCTTGGTTTGAATAATGAGGAAAATTTATTAGCTTGAAAAACAAGAAAAATGGTTCCGAGCACGATATTCTGCATCGACGGCATCTTTTTTTCCGTTTTGTTTTCATTGCATCTGGCGGGGTACTGAAAAATCATAGAGAGCTGTTTAATGGCTCATTTGAAAGGAAATTGATGTACTTAAAAACCTTTCATAATTAGCAAAAATAATTTTAAAAATAAAATCATTTTTCCAAGACTTACGATACTTAAGCTTAAATCTGTTTCTCGAATTGTAAATCATTTTCTTAAACCTTTTCTATTTTCTCACATACAAATTTAGATAGGATTTCCATATGTGAATTTCAAGTCTAACTTCATTTCACACTTATAAAGTCGTGCATCGCATTAGTAACCATTAGATAAACAGTTAAACGGCTGCAAATTCCCTATGTGAGGTTTATACATGTGTTGGGCTCTCCAAAGCAGCGCGTTCTTCGCGGTTTTTTTTTTTGTTTTCAATCACAAAAAAAAACTGGTCGCCATTTTATCGTCATAGAAGCAGCATGACTTTTTTCGTTTCATGATAATTTAAAAGCGTTTAAAGTGATCAAATGTGCATATTAGGTCTCTCTTAAGGGATAACAGATGGATGACATTACAACATTGAGACTGAAACTGATATTGACCCCAAAATGGCATAGGACAATACGAACAGGAAATTTAATGATGATTGGTTAAAAAATTCTGTTTTTCTTGAAAATCATGGAAAACTATTGCGTCTAATTAGAGAAACAGTTAAATCAAACTACAAAATCTGTAATTTGCAGCAGCAAAATGAAGCTAACTATTCTCTTTTTCAACTAAATCTACAGGAAAATCAGAATTACAGATGAAAAGCTAAAATATTTGCAATTAGGATTACGGAAGCAACAAAAACTTTTAGTTTCTTTTAACAATGATAAAAATAGAGGAACTCAAGCTAGTTTTGTAGTAGCTTGGAATAGATGCCAAGCGTCCGAACGGCGAACGGGAATTTTGAAGATGTGAAGAAAATCTTGGATAGAGATAACACAAAACTACATGATTGGATTGTAGATGTCTCTTTATCATATCGCACAGCTTAACGACGCATAGAAAAATTTGTCGCAATTTTGAAACATTATTCTAAAACTCACTTGGAAAGGTGTATTACATTTAGTTTAGCTTTATATGTGTCTATGCGTGTTCAAGAAATTCCACAATCGGCAGTATATGTTTGCTGTGTGTCTGAAGATTTATGCGTAAGAGAACGACATTAGACATGGTCCTTTGATGGAAACCACTCGAAGTGTAGATGTAAAGAAATCAAATCGATGGAATTCTAAGGAAATTTTAATTGTCTTCAGCAAAACCTGCAAATGTTGCTCTGATTGAGCTCCAGCTTTGGCAGGAAGAAAACAAGCCCTGATAATACTTCTAAACAATGATCCACTATTTCCTCATTTTATACCTATTCGCTACATTTTCGCCCTCAAACACCTAATTCCAATTCAATGATTTGTAGAAAACTACTTTGAAATTATGAATTTCATTATGACTAATATGAAAATCAACCGCCAATTTAAGAATTTTATAGGGAAACTGCAAGATATTAACCCTCTCGCGGGCGCTGGTTGGTTTTGAGGACACTTAATTGTAACCCCCTCTTTACCCAAAGCTGCGCTTTTAACATATGTTTCCTGGTGCCATCTGATTGCCGACTCTTCCAAAAACGTCCCTGAAGAGCCGTCTACCGGATAAGCTGTGCTTTCTTCCTGCCATTTTAGCAGAAAATTGTAATTTGAGTTTTATCAAGGATTTGCAAGGTAACTCCACTTTTTCTTTATTTTATAGACATTATCGCTGACCTGGGGAAGTCGGGAATTTTTTCTCAGAGAATTCGTACCCTAAGAAGTGTGTTAGAGTAATTTTTTCGACTTCTGAATATTTCATACAGTTGACCCATCTATTTTCCTTCTGTCCCCACGTGAGGACATAGCCCATTAGCGCCAGCTTTCTGTATAGTTTTCGTTCCGTACAGTTTCCGTAGAATGCCACAGGTAACACTACTGTTCATTTTTCCCTGCTTGTACCTTGTGCTCGCAAACTAGTAAAGCTTCTGTTCTTTACAGATGAGTCGGCAAAAAATCAGATATGATGAAGAAATCATGAAAATCATGTTTGAAGACGATAGTGACAATGGAATCGATTCAGACCAATCAAATCTTTCCTCCGACGAAGAAGATGGCAGAGATCCCACTTGGCAGCCTCCATGTGAAGAAGAGGACGTCCAACTTGCTATCGGATCGAGCCCAGCGGCTAGAGATACGCAAGAGAGAGCTACAGACGAAGACAGTGTGGACCACGAGGTAGCGGAACCTGATAGAACGGAACCATCTCTCCAGCGTGTTGCTAGAGCTTATGAGAGGAAAAGCAAAAGCCCAAGTACGGAGCCCATTAGTTCTGCTTCTTTTGCGACGTCGCAAGCAGACCCTGCTGTCAACAGTTCAGTTTCAGATGGAAGATCACAGACCACTCCTTCACAGTCTAACAGTAGGATTGCAGCTAAAACCAAAGTTCCATGAGACAACCCGAAGTCTAAACCGGTCAAGGCCAGACGACGTATTTGGAGAGCCAATGTCGATAATCCTCTAGCAGAGTCGGTTCCTCCATTCACCGGTGATGGTCGGGTCTTGCTCAATCTCAGCAACGAGTCGGATCCTGTCGATTTCTTTGAGGGACTTCTTTCCGACGAAATTCTTGCAATGGTCGTCAGGGAGTCTAACGCTTACGCATTGTCAAAAAAAGGGTATGAGTTGGATTTGACATCAGCAGAACTACACATCTATGTTGGATGCCTTCTGATAATGAGCTATGTTCGATATCCAAGAATTGAAAACTACTGGTCAAATAGCCAGAGAATATCTCAGATTGCTGATTATATTTCAAGCAAAAGGTTCAAAAAGATCAGAGAATGTTTACATTTCACTACTCAACAAAGTAGCCCTGATGGGACAAACACTACAAGATCCGCCCATTTTTGGAGATGTTGCGCAAATCTTTCAAAGCAGCAGTGGCCGAAGAAGAATACAGTTCAATAGACAAGATGATGGTCACCTTCAAGGGAAGAAGCAGCCTCAAGCAGTATATGGCATCTAAACCAACTAAGTGGGGTTTCAAAATTTGGGTTCGGGCTGGAGTCTCAGGATATGTGTATGATTTTGAGCCATATCAAGGCAGCGGTGCTAACCGCAACCCACCAGCGTACGGGTTAGGAGGAGACGTGGTTGTGAAACTCACTCGTGGCCCCGAAAACACAAACGCTAAAGTGTATTTCGACAACTTTTTTACCTCGGTATCTCTGGTGGAAGCATTAGCAAAGGAAAAGATTTATAGTGTTGGAACCCTTCGCGCAAATCGACTTGGAGATGCTGCACCTAAGCTAAAAACAGAAGTCGAACTGAAAAAGAAAAAGCGATGAACCTCGTCGTTTGCTACGTCCGCTGAAGGAGTGACGGTTTTACGCTGGAAAGACCAGAAACTCCTTAGTCTTTCAAAGCTCCAAGTCACACATTACCACTTTCATTACTAAGGCTACTAAATATTTTTAATCCTGGTTAAAAGATTAATATTCCTATTCTTCCAGTTTTTTTTAAACTGCAATATAAAACACCCTGCACCTTGACTATTGTACTTCTTACATGCTCACTGCATCCACCATCTCTACGATTACTACAACAGTAATTAAAGCTATCCATTCAATAAATTTTTATCTATGACGTCCAAATAAATCTGCATAATCTAAGTCAAGGAGAGTTTTACCTTCCCACTTAATACCTTGTCCCCCCAACTCCTTTCCAGTATTCCTTAGAAGAAGTCCATCAAAATAATTCATACAAACAGGGGCAGGACACAACCCTGCATACCTCTTGATTCAATACCAAACCAACTACTAGCCTCACTTCCAGTGGCATAATTTCGTCAAAATCCTGGGGGGGGGGGGGAGGGGGGAGCCAATTTTCCCATATCAAGTGAAAATGACCATGAAAACTGAAAAATGATCCATATATTACCATAAAGGCAAAGTTATACTAAAGAAAACTGACCTGTTTCTCTGGATACTTGAATTATGCAGGCTTATCCTAGTTCTGACAAGATTTTTTGCAGAAACTAAATTTCAGTAGGGGGGGGGGACTGAGGTCAGGGGGCTGTTGGCCCCCCTGCCCCATAGCAAATTACGCTCCTGCTCACTTCAAATTTTAACCTAAGAAATATTATTCTCGTACATAGCATAATTGATATATTGGATTTATCTGGTATACCATACATGGATAGAACTGTCACTAAATCTTATTTTCAGCTAAATCCAATGCCTGTTCATAATCTGACAACAGAGGACTAAAGGGGACTGATGATTGAAAAACTTCTAAATTATTAATCCGAGAGTTAAACTTTTGTCCAATGCATCCTCTCTTCTTCCTAAAAGCCACACTGTTGTTCTCATAAAAACTGTATCTAATGCACCTCTTAGTTTAATAAGTATCACCATACTAAATAATTTGCTTCCAACAGAAATCAATCTTACACCCCTAGAATTACCACACTTACTCTCATTGCATTCCTTATGAAAGGTTTCAATTAAATTATGAAAGGTTTAATTTTCTTCGTATATTTATCCTTAAGTGTCATTTTAAGTGGCTTCCCTTAGCGTGTAACCTTTACCTACCTGGGCTTTGAAGCTAGAAAATTTTTATTTTCTATCACCATGGGGATTAACCTTTGTTTGCAATATCAAACAATCAAAAGGCTGTATTGCTACCGGCTGGATTTTAATCCTTAAACTGCTGGGGATAGGTGATTTGAGTATTGTACTTCCCACAGTTTCTGTCTACCTTGAGAATTTTCAAGGCAATAATTATTTAGGCAATCAGCGGTGTTGCTGCAAAAGAACTGAACGTTTATTAAGAAAATCTTTTCCAAAATGACATATCCAATTTTTTACTTGTGCATGTGCGTGCAGTGTTGCCATATAATGCCGCCGAAAACCACAGGGGAAAATGCTATGAAATGGACAAAAAAGTCTCTGATACGGGTCCAGTGGAAGTATATGCTTTGGATGAAAGGTCAAATGCTGTACAATGTGACGAATGAAATTCCTGGCTTTGTACTGGGTGCCTCTCGATGTCTGATACAGAGTACAACATATTTAACAAAGTGAACCAAACACCTGGAAGTGTTTGGGTCTGCCCCTTGTGCAAAACCAGCAGTAGCAAACCAACTGTCTTGGACATTCTAACAACCGCATTACAAGAACACAGGAGTGAAATGCCGGGCATGTTTGACTCATTCAAACAGTATATAAGTGCTTCTCTGGACTCAGTCAAAGCCAAAATCAACAATTTCGAAGGGAATATAAAAAAAAAAATTCCTGTGTCAGAAGTCACGAACGTTGTAAACTCTGTTGTTACCGATAAACTAGAAGCCAACGTTCGCAAAACAGTCAGGCAAGAACAAGACCAGTTTAACAGACATCTGAACCTCATTGCTTATACCACCTCAGACAGACGATGCCAAATTTATACATGAGTTCATGAAAAGTGAGTCCAAAATAGACGTGGGTGTCATTTCAAACATTTGGCGCCTGCCAGGAGGGCAAAACCATAGTGCACCCGGATCATGAGCCACCGCAAGGCCTGATCCCATCTTATTCTCCATCAATTTGGGTAAACAAAGAGCAGAAATCTTGAAGCTTTCCCATATCTCGAAAAGACCATCAGAAAAGAAAAGAATTGCTTGAAGAGAAATTAAAAGAAGAGCTGCTGCTGGTGAGCAAAATCTGGGAATAAGAAACAGGGTCATTGTGGCAAAAAACGGGATTGGGACCCAGTCCCAAGATAGACAGAGCACTAGATGCGGCACAAAGTGATGTAAATAGGGAGCAAGAGGTCATTTGCAGTGAAACAAACTCAAGCTTTGCTAGTGCTGAGTCACTGGTCTTAACAGACGAAGTTTTTGAAACCGCCGGTTTGGGCAGTGAGAGCAAGCATGACACCACTGACAGTGAGAGGGGCGACAAAAGTGAAACTGAAATCAGTCACTCTTGTAATAAACAGAAATTAGAAAAACTCTAGAAAAGTCCACGTTTTTTACACAAATTCTGATACTTTTACTCCAAAACTTAATGAACTGAAAGCTACATGTTTTGATCTTGATGTAGACGTTATTTGTGTTTGTGAAATTTGCCCTAAAAACTCAGTGTAAAAATTGGAAGAATATCATATCCTAATCCCCGGATTCAGCCTGTGTAGCAATTTGGAAAACCCTGAGAGTCAGAGAAGAGTAGCAATATATTGCAGAACTGGACTGAGAGCTGAAACTGTGAGTTACTCTTTTACTTATTCTGATAGTAGCTGAGTTGAGTATGTCTGTTTGAAACTCCAAATTGGATCTGAATAATTTATAATAGGTGTTGTTTACCATAGTCTGTCTGCCCCTGATCAATTTATTTCACACCTAGCTGTATCTGATATCATATCTAAGATGAACACCCGTGACCATTCAACAATCTATTTTGTTTGGACATTTTAATATATGCCTGATTTTAAGTGGGTTGAAGGCATAAGATTTCCTCCCTGAAACCAGCCATTCCTGGTGACATAGAAAAAATCTGGGAGGCATTGAAGACAGTAGTCCTAGCTGCAGAAAACAAACACAACTGGGTATACTGGTTGTGCCCCTGCCAAAAATGCTCTCCTTCCTACCCAAAGAAGTCATAAGGGCTAGAAGGAACAAGAAAAGAGCATGGACCAAATACATAAAGTGCAGATGTGATAACCACTATGACATGTTCACGAAATGCAGAAACAGGGTAAGAAATTTGACTTGGAAGATTTTAGAAAACAATGAGGAGGAAATTGCAGCTGACGCAAAGCAGAATCCAAAGGGGTCCTGGTGCCAGGTCTCAGCAGCTAATCCCTCTAGACGTGATATTCCAGACTTCATGAAAGAGGATGACACAAAGACCTCAGAGGCTAAAGAAAAGCAGATTTACTCAACTCTAGCTTTGGTAAAAATTTTTCCACTCAGCCCATAGCAAACCCTCCACCCACTTTACCAAAGCAACCAATCAGAGAACTAATGTACATGACAACTATAAGCATAGAAAATGTTCTGAAAAGGCTTGAAAGACTGGATGCAAATAAAGCTGCTGGGCCAGATAACTTACAACCCAGACTATTAAAAGAAGCAGCTGAATAAATTGCTGAGCCAGTAGCAGTGATGATTGGGATGTCACTCACTTCCAAAGTGCTCCCAAGTGGCTGGAATCAGGCCAACATCAAGCCCATCTTCAAGAAAGGGAGAGAGGACCAAGCCAATAATTATCGCCCATTATGTCTTACTTCTGATGTATGCAAGGTCCTTGAGAACATTATAAACAATGCACTGGTCTCTCACCTTGAAAGAAATCAGTCACTTTCAAAAAGTCAGCATGGTTTCTGTAAAGGATGTTCAATCAACCCAAACCTCATTGAATCATGTGACTTTGTTACCACTCTTGGATGGCAGCCTTCCAGTGGGTATCATATTGGCTGATCAGGCAAAAGTCTGTGATAAAGTATAGCATCAACTTCTTCTCCTGAAAATGGAAGCATACAGAGAGCATGAGGATATAGTTGCCAGGATTGAAACCTTTCTTACTGGAAGAACTCAGAGGGTAGTAGAATATGATGCCACCAGTAAAACTGTTTATTCTGATGAAATTCCTGTCATTAGTGGAGTCCCACAGGGCACAATGATGGGGCCCATGTTGTTCAGCATATATATTAACTAAGTGCACAACTCATCTGAAAATACCACTGTAACTATATGCCGACAATTGCAAGCCCTTAGGACAGGCTCAAATTAGCCCCAACCACTCAACAATGCAAGAAGATTTAAATCAGCTATCTAGATGGTCATTTGAGTGGGGTTTGCAGTTCAATATGTTAAAATACAAAGTCCTGCATATTGGACATGACAACCCTCAACAACCTTACCATATTGGAGATGACCTAATTGAAGCTGTAAGTGAGGAGAAGGACCTCGGGGTTATTGTCAATGACAAACTCAAGTTCCACAGTCACACACAATCTCAAGTTGCTAAGGCAAACCAAACCCTAGGGCTCATAAAAAGAATGTTTACCACAAGGAAGCAATGTGTGGTCAAGAACCTGTACAAAGCTATTGTACATCCAAACCTGGAATTTGGAATGACGCTAGCGTACCCCCATTATAAAATGGATGTTAAAGCACTCGAGAGTGTCCAAAGGCAAGCAACAAAGCTCATACCAGCTTTGCAAAACAAGCCATATGAGGAATACCTTGTGTCCCTCAAACTCACCAACCTAGTCTTTTGAAGAAAGAGAGGAGATGCAATCACTACTTGCAAACTGCTAGAAAATGACCTTTCAAGTCAAGTATTCTCCTCACCCCTTGCAAGTACAACAAGAGGTCACACAAAGAATCTGCAAGTCCCCCATTGATGTGAGTGCTGGCAATTCTTCTCTGTACATGCTGTCCCTTACTGGAAAAGCTTCTCTGAAGCCACCATCCAATCTTAAGCCATAGATGCATTCAAGAAAGAAGTTGATCAGGACTGGGCCAATGCAGAGTGTAGGCTTACCTGGAATGCTAACCCACAGTCATGCCACACCACCAGCAAGGTGTTCCACAGGAGGCTCATCACCACCTTATCTCGCTGGACATACAATTTGAGGTAAAATGACAAGGTACTTCTTGTTTTTCAAAAATTATCTTCATAATCTTCTATAGCTTATCTCTAGCTTTGCAACCACCATATTTCAAAACTCATTTCTGATGTTATCACCACCTGAGATCTTGTTGTTTTTTTAATCCTTTTAGTACCCATCTCCCTTTAACGCCTTATTTCTCCCTTCTGAAGTGCCATTCCTAACTTTAAATGAAATTACTCAAGACTGATTCTTTACTCTCAATGTCTTAAGAAGCCAATACAATATATTACTATTATGACATTTGATTGCACCATGCAAACCTTCAGCAATTTCATACATGACCCAATTTCAATGACCCTTTTACCAAGCTTAAGGTACTTTTGCTAGTATTTCTAGCTTGGATTCTCCCTGAGACATCTTCTGCTACACCACCAGCTATATTCCTAAAATGGATCCATTCATCTTCTGTATTGTCCAATTCAAAAACATTTCTTTTTCATATGCAACTACTCTTCCCTGGGCTTAAATTGTATTAGCAATTTAAGCTGGATAAACATGGGAACAAACAAGATAAGTTGGTGGTCACCTCCTATAGATTCTTGCTGGAGCTGATGTGCCAACTTTGGTTGATGGATGAGTTCCAGTTCCAATCCCAGACTATATTTGCGAAATCTTTACTGACTCCTGCTTCGAATGAATGATGGATGGTTAACTGAACTCTCTTTGTTGTCAATCCATTTCTCAGTGATGCTATTCTAACAAAGAAAAAGCTTTACCACTCTCTTCTTTGGGAACAGGGGAGCTAGAATTTTTGCAATGGCCTCTAGTATGGTCTGAGAAAGAAGGAACAAACACCCCAGAGTGTAGCAGCTTTTGGGTTACAATTAAAACATCAATTGGCCATCATCAATAAAACATCAATTGGCAGATGGCCATCAAGGATGGCCATCTGCAGGGCTTATAGGTGATGTTCAAAAGGAGTGTTTTTCAGTCTGGAGAGAAGTTTTGCAGCCCTTGTCTGAACACTCTAGGGTCTTAGCATCCATGTTGTACAGCAGGGATGCTACCACCATGCCAAACTTAAGGTGAGCATACAATTTCTTTATCACACATGGTTTTCTTCCAATAAAAGTAGGCTTCAAAAGCCCAGGGGATTAGCTACTTGGACTTGTGTGTGGCTATCAAATTTCTGTTGATTATCAACTAAAGCTCCACAGTCCTTATGTTCAGTTACTGCTTGAAGTCAATCACCTCTGATATACAAGTGTAGTGAGAGCTATTGCACTGAAGATGCAAAGCTTTGCATTTTCAGCTATTAGATTGCAGAGGCCAAGTTGAGGGCCATGTGGCTAATCTGCCTAAATCTTGTTACAGGTTGAAAGTTTCCTCTACAGTCTCAACAGCCCCAAATAGTTTAGAATTGTCAACATATACAGTAAGTGGGTTGTTCAGGGCGATTGTAAAAACATTTATGTAAGCCTTAATCCATGGAACAACATCCTCCACTACTTGAAAGGCTCTCAATTCAGATTTAGGAATGAATGCTCTACTTTGTCAGATGCTAGGAGAATGTCTACGGGTTTAGCAGTTTACAAAAATTTAGCTATCCTGTTATATGACTGAATCAGATTGTTTCAACTGACCTGTCCTTGTGCAAACCAAATTGACAGTCAAAGTATATTATTCTTCTCTAGGTGGCTCAGAACACCACCATTGATAATACTTTCCATGATTTTGCAGATCACAGAGGTGAGACTTATTAGTCTGTAATTTTCAGCACAATCTTTGTTTCTTTTCTTGAAATTACTTTGGTCTGGGCTTTCTTCCAATTTGGGAGCAGTCCTTTCTTTGAAATTGATATGCAAAAAAAAAATAAGTCAAACAGCACTAGCAATGAATTGGGAAGATCCTATAAAAAGCATAGGGTGAAGGTTGCCATAGCTAGCTACTTTATTTGGATATAGCTTCTTTAGACTTTTCCAAACATTTTCAGGATTAAAGGAGGCAGGTAGCATCTGGGAAGAAACTTCAACAGTGAAAGCATTTTGGGGAGGAATCTTTGCTGGTGGGTTAGTGAAGTTTGTACAAAAATTTTATCTTAGTTACAGAGTGACAGGAAGGGTTGGTCTTAGACACGTCCCACTAGAATTTCTTAGGATTCATTTTAGATTTATAAAGAATATCTATTTTACAACCACTAACAATTTTTGACGTCATGTTTGGCAACTTATTTTAGCATTTGGTAAATCTATCATAGTGAATGTCACACCTACATTTCATTTATATTTATTCTAAGCCCAATTTTCCTTCTTTTTTTTGTCCTATTGACATTATTTGAGAGGTATCTTTCTTGACCAATAGGTCTTTGTGTCTTTTTTCCAGACCAGGCAGTGTTTATATGAAGCTGCAGCTACATTTTAAGGGTCAATAGTATCAGAGGTTCAAGTAGTGAAGGTGTGTATAGATGTCTAAATCTAGTGGGCTGGTCAATAATTTGGGTTATGAGGTTATTAGAGTGCAGGAGGGTTTTTTTGTGCCTCTGTTTTGCAAAAAAAAAATGCAATAACAAACCCTTGGACAGCAAGTATTTTCCCTAAACATCACTTCCCATCCAGATTATGGCTGCCTTAAGCTGTTTCTGATCCCATCCCTATTTTGTCCTCCATTTGCTGCATTACTTCCAGATATGAAAAAACTTTTGTCCCCTTCATTACAGAAAAAATGAATAAAATATCCCACTAGTTTCTCCCTTTTTTTTCTTATTTTTTTTTGGATAATAGTGCTGCCCAGATTTGCGCATTTCTTTGCTTTTTTTGCCCCCCCCCCCCTCCCCTCCCTTTTTAAGTTTAGTTTGACCAGTTTTCATTTTTTTTTAACTTTTTACAGTTAAATTATTGGCTCACAACTGATTATTCATTCTGATTTTTCTTTTTTGTGATGATTTGTCAATTCTGAAGTCCAAATTTAGCCCTTTGTGGGCTTGTGATAGTGATTTTTTTTTTAAGTAAATATCTTATCTAAGTAAGGATTTGAGCTGCTGTACAGGAGGGGTGGTTGGAAGAAGAAACCCAATACCACCAGACCAACTACCCTCAGGAATGTTGATATCTCCATAAATCAGTTGAGAAAAATCCTGGCTATTCAGCTTGTATATTAGATCTGACACAACTAGGTAGGGATCAGGTTGATTAGAGGCAAAAGGGCTTCTATAAAGCATGAAAATATTCAAAGACTCTGGCATAATACAAATTCTTATAGCAGTATATTCAGCCCAGACAAAATTAGGGAGAGTAGTAGAAAGGCTTAAATTCCCTACATTTAGTTCAATTCTTGTGTGTATTGCCACTCTTGGCAGCCTGGTCACTACTCAGGTTACTCTAAAGGATATAACCTGGTATTGATAATAATAACATATCCTGGTATACAGATATGAACATCTTCAGGCTTAGTTACAGAGTTCAAATTCTTGGAATACAGTTGGGAGACACAAAACACTTCAACATCTTTCTCACACAATAAAAGTAAAGGCTCAGTAATTTTATGCACTAGTGTATCTGTATTTGTTGAAAACAGATGGAGAGATTATTTTTCTGTGTTCTTCTGGGCACCAACATCAATCACAAATGAGCACAATGCATTTCTGCTTAAACTAACTTCTAAATTTCTAACAGGTTGCAAACTTTTTGTACGTATTGCATGAAGATCAATTAAAAAATGATCCTTGAAGAAAGAGATGAATTGAGCATTATCCCTTATTCTGGTATTCCATGGGCAATCACATTCAAACAGCTATTACTTCTATCTTACTCCTGCTGACAATTTTATAGAAATAAGTTTCAAGCTATCCAGCCTTTCCTAAATCACTTACTGAGACCTTTGACTGCATACTGGTCTCATGTGTTTGCACCTGAGTTTTCACTGAGTCTAGTGCTGACTGCATATTATCCTAAAAGTGATCAAATATGTCATGCACTTTTTTACTGAGACTCAAAAGCATCATTCACAATTTGAAAGATTCCTATTTAGTCAGCTTACCACCTATTTTACACAAACAGTAAATCCATTTGCTCATTTTATTAAAACTTGAATGCTCAGTATCAGCCATGTCTCATCTATCAAGGTGCAAAAAGCCACTATTCACACTGACTGACAGGTGACATTTCACTCAGAATACAGTCCAAAGCAGCAAATTTATCAACACCTTTTTCAGGAGTTATAGTCTTAAGGTGTTTCAACACTTTTAGGTGGAATCATTCCCTTTAACTTAATAACAGGAACACAAGTTCATAGCAGGATGCAACTCAGGCAACAAAACACCCTGTAATACAGGAATATTGCACCATTGTACAGGGATTAGGGTAGAATCTGAACCTCTCCCAGGCACTTTAAGGAAATGTCTGGCTACTACCTATATGGCTCTTCTTGTCTATTCCTGCTCTCTTCTGCACAGTTTGCACCAAATAAATCAGATAGCTGTTAACATGTCATGAAACCTGGTTATAAAAACACTCATAGAAAATAAATTTGAAAAGACCAATTAATGGATAAATTGGCTTGCATCCAATGGAAAATAATCTACTAAATTACTCACTTTTTATTCAATTTACACAAATTACAGCAATCAGGTAGAAATGCCAGTCAGGAAGGCGCTTGGCTCACTGCCTTAGGCAAAAACCTTAATAATCACAAAAAAAAACAGAACAATTGAAGAGAACAAATAATGAACCCAAAGTCTAGAATTCAATGGGAAGTAAATTAATAAATTACTTGCTTGTAAATCAACATACATAAGTGCACATCTTAGAAAGTTTGTCTCAATTTTTCCTTCTAGAGTCTATTAGCACCATTCATAACTACCAAGAAAGTAGTTACCCTTCCTATGTACATATTATGTGATCAATAATTACAGTCCATTTACCAGCCCAATTTTTCAGGAGACACAAGTAATCCAACAGCTTCTTTAAAGATTAAATTGATAAATCAGGATTAGGGCCAAGAGATTAGTATTGCAGCCTACAATTAAGAATAGGAAAACGAAATAATTCTCAACTCCTATGTTCATATACTCTCCAGAATGACCAAGATAGATGCTTAATCAAGAACCTCAGAGTTCAGAGCTGAATAGTCAAGATTTTATAAACATTTAAGGCTCACAAAATTCCTTGGGCTGTGTTTGTGCTGCATAACAAGGCCATTTCTATAAAAGTTTCACTTTCAAGACAAAAAGATTGGCTAAATTCAACAAAGTATAGTGCACTTCAAAAAGGGAGGGGGTTGAAGTAGATACTTCAAAAGGCCAATTAAATCTCCTATAGGACAGAAATTAGATAGAAAACAAAGAGCCACATGATTTTATTCTTTATTCACTATATTTTCCAAATATAATAAGCACTGCTGTCATAATTGCATCTTGGACTCTTTAATGGGGCCAGAAATAGCCATGGACTATAGAACAATATTTGACAATTTTGTAGGTTTTCCATTATTTTTTGTATAAATTTCTGGAAAACAGTTGGTTCAGGAGACCAAATAAAGAAAATTTTGTGCATATATCCTAGTACTTACTAGGTGAGGAGAGGGGCTGAATGAAATGGTGACAGTAGTCCTTTTTAAACTTAATATACTTTCTTTCTCTTTTTTCTATTTGATTTATGTTCTGTAAGCAAAGTTACCAAAATACCTTTTAAGGCCAGAATTTAGGCCTATATTCTGGAACCATTCCTAGCAGTTTCATTCACCAATTAAAATTATTTTTCAAAATGCCATAACACACATTATCTATGGTTTTACTATATACAAAATAAAGTTCTGAAGAGTTTTTAACTGTGTCCTGAATCAGGAACAAAATCCTAATATGGCTACAAATCATACTGAAATCACTAGAATTGTGTTAATAAAACATAAAGTCAAGTAAAAATTGACTCAGACTCAAAGGTTCCAAGCTTGAAAACACCTTACTAGTCTGTAAATTAGACTCAGGATAAATCTCCTAGGTCAAATACTTTCCAAGATGGCAAAACTTCTTCATCTAGATTTTCACCTCTTATTTGTTGACTGTCTCTTTGATCTCTATTCAGAGTTCTTTCCAAATGTATTAATTGCTGTCATTGCAATTCTATCCCAGCCCTCTCCCTAGTGAGACCAGATATTGCCCTAGGCTATCTACAAAAGTTTGCTTATTTTGTGGGTGTGCCATTATTTTTTGTGCTTATTTCTGACCAATGCTACTACTACTAACATCTCACTGCAGCACCAAACTGTCTAAGGCAAACACAGCTATGCATGCTCCTCCTCCTTCCCAAACTATCCAACACTTCCCTCTTTGCACCCTCTTAAAAAGTTCCAATTTTCTTTAAGTCTTTTCTTGCAAGATCCTCCCACCTCAATTATGGACAAACAGGGTAAAATCCTTATTTAGCTACTTTCTGCTTTGTGGAAAGGGGTTAGGTTAGGAAAATGAAACTTTCAGGGATTGATCTACAGAAATAAGCATGTCCTAGGAAGGTATTTTGAAGTATATACCTCTACTCCTTCTCTTTTTAGAGGGCACTGACCTTTAAAAATCTTTGTGTTATAAAAGTGAAACTTTACAAAATAGTCTTTGGCTTAAGGCATTGGATTCTTTACTGAAAGTTTCATTGGTACTTGCGTATTAAACATACTCTTGTATATACTGTATATGGAATGTCAAACTGAAGATAGTACAGATACAGACCAGACTGGTTACTTCAAGACCACTATTAAGAATTGGAATGCAAAGAGTAGTTTTCATTGCATTTACAATATTTAAACTGTTATTTTCTTGGGTTTAGGGGGAAGAGGCACCTAGGTTAGGTTATGTATTTAATATATGGTATGCTTTACCCCCCCCCCCCCCTAATGTGCAAATAAATGGCCCAAATTTGTTTCTAAACTATTATGTATTCATCCTATTTTATTTTATTTGCATTAACCAAACCTGACTCATTTAGCAGTATATAAAAGAGTACATTTTATATGCAAGTACTGTTTTATTTTTGTAACCTAGCCCCTTTCCAAAATAGCAAGAAGTAGCTAAACAACAATTGTACCCTTAACATACTGTCAATAGCCCTCAATTTAAACCTTTACTGTACTGTTGACTATCACTGCCTTAAAAGTGTTAGTAAGCTAGGCTATTTGGTATGGTTAATATAATCTAGCTCATCATAGACTTATTAAGATTAGACAAATCCAAAGGTGAAACAATTCTAGTTTAACTTCCTAGCTGGAAGGCTATAGGCAAATTAAAGATTTTAATGAGTTTTAACTAATGAAGTGGTGCTGAGCTGCCCAGCTAGCCTAATTGATATCTTACTGTTAGTAAGTATTTGATTATCTTAAAGTAGTTTTCATTGATTTCTTTCAAATAATCTCCCTTCCTGTAACTTATCTCATCTCAATAGTCTAGGCTATAGTTGAGAAGCAATAATAAGTTTTTGGTAAAATTCTGCTTTAGCTACTTTTGGCTATCTTGGAGAGGGGTTTGTAAGGAAAATGAAACTTTTAGGGATGGGTCTACAGGCTAAAGCATGGGTACTTCAGGCTTATGTACTATCTTGAACACACATGAGAAGTGAAGTTTGGTTTATACAAATGAAATAAAACAAAATAGGATAAAAATATAATAGTTTAGAAACAACTTTTGGTTATATATTTGCACATTAGGGGGGGGGGGGAAGCATAGCATATATTAAATACCAAACCTAACTTAGGTGCTTTTTCTCCCCCTAAAACCCCCCAAAAAACAGTTTAAATATTGTAAACCCAATGACAAACCATGTTTTCCAATCCATTTCTCTATTGAAAGAAACCAGCTACTTCCCTATATAATGTAGCACATGTGTTCCAGATAGTACATAAGTACCAAGGTGTGTCCCAGGAAGGTATTTTGAAGTACCTACCTCTACTCCTTTTCCCTCTAGAGGGTCCTGAAATTTGTCTGCATGACAGGTCTATACCTATTGAAATTTTGACAAAACAACATTCTACCTTAATTTTCAGATAACATTTTGTTTTTCTCTGACTTTAGTTCAGAAATTGCAATTCCTGTTATTTGAGTAGAATTTTAAGCCATATCAATGTTGTTTTTTTTTTCAAAATTTAGGAAATGTATTTGTATATCTTTAAAATCTTATAAATTGGGATTGAGCAAAGTTGTGAAGCTGAAAACAATTTTGTTGCACTCCATTTAAGAAGAAGATCTATGTTGCAAGTTTCACTTTTATAACACATATTTTTAGGGTTATCAAAGGTCAGGACCCTCAAGAGGGAGAAGGAATGGAGGTAGGTACTTCAAAATACCTTCCTGGGACACACTTTAGCCCATGGAACCATCTCTGAAAGTTTCATTTCCTAACCCCTTTCCAATTTAGCTAAAAGCAGCTAAAGTAGAATTTTTCCCAAGTTTTCTACTTATTCCTTTAGTGATAGGCCTATTCAGAGCTAAAAAAAAAAGATCAGAATCTATATCTAGGCCTTTTGAAGATGTAGGGTAAAAGACCTCTATTTGGGAAAGACTACTTTTCTTTGGCACTCCAGAAAAATAGAGATAGGTTTTTGGACCACCCCTATTTTACTAGGCCTACAGCATGATACAATGAGAGGGTAGTAACAACAGCCCTGCCTTCTTGGTGAAATTTTCACCAATAATTTGTCAGCATAAATTAAGAATGTGGTTTCTGTGTTGACAAGCAATTGATAAGAAAAAATTATATTTAATATTTGTGATTTGCAGAATAAATATCAAGCAATAAAATAATTTTTTAGAATCAGAAGAAAATCAGCTTTCTGTCAATGTGTGAATAAAACTGAAATCAATGTTGCCACTTGATCAATACCAAAAAGTGGTGTGGGTCAATGAAAAAAGCAGTGTTTTTGCAGTATCCTTTCTACCAAAACATGGTATAATTTATGGTATATTTTGATACCTGTAATGCAAATACATTGTCACTAGTTTCAACAAAAAACTTGCTTTTTAAAAGTAACTAATTCCTTGTTACTTTTCTAGCAAATGGATACTATTCTTTATTATTTTTTTAAGTGGTGGATTTTACTATGGACTTTGAACAGGAAAGGTAGAATAAAATGAAAAGAGACATCCCCCAGATATCCACCCCATATAAAAAAGGGAAAAATAGTCCCCAATGACAAATTCATATCATTTTCCCACTTTCTGGCACTCACTTGTTCTTCATCACCACTTTCACCTGTTCTTCATCACTAATAGCTTGTCTAGACCACCCATTCTCTAGAAAATTAGAAGCAGGATAATCTACTCTTTTCTGTTTTAAACTAGATTAAAAGTTTATTTATCAATACTTGTTTCATTTTTGGCTCTATCTCCAGAAATACTGTGTATACTGTTGTTTTTGTCCCATTTTCTATTTTTGGATCCTTTGATAAACCAGCCTTGAAAACAAAAAAAGAGACAAATGTGGCAGTGTACACATCCAGTCTTCCACCACATTTTTTTTAAAGAAAGTAGACAGCTTGACACACTCCAAAAGATGAGAATGCAAGATCAAAAAGTTTTTACTGGCTCAGCAAATATGCCAAACAACATTCTTGAGCCACATGCTCATTTTTTCCCCTTTGTAATTTTAGATGCTTAGTGCTACAGAAGCCATTTTTACACAACTTACTTCCTTAAAATATATTTCAAAAAATTAATGTAAATAATAATAAAATTTGTAGGGATGCTTTTTGACATTCAACTTTTTGAGAAAGCATATTATTTATTTGCTTTAAAAAATCCTCAGTATGATTTGGTTTTTAACTTGTATTCCTTTCCTTGCCCCAAAGCAAAGAAGGTAGTGATGCCTTTGTCTACATAAGTGTCCAAGACATAAATGTTTGAAACTTTATTTCTTTGCTTATAATTGTTTATAAACTTTAATCTTGTTTACTCTATACTATTCAGTCTCTTGGGCTGTAAAAGTGGAAAGGTAATACCCAAAAGAAGCAAGATAGGATAGCCTGGGACTACCTATTTACTAAATTCTACTCTGGTATTTGCTCTGCTTTGGAGTGTATGTACACCTTTACCCTACTAATGGTTGAAAATTACAGTAAAATTCTAATTTAGTAACTGCTGATTATCTTGGAAAGGGGTTAGGTTAGGAAAATGAAACTTTCAGGGCTGGGTCTACAAGCTAAAGTATGTCCTGGGAAGGTATTTTGAAGAACCTACCTCAACTCTTTCTCCCTCTAGAGGGTCCTGACCTTTGATGACATTTAAAAATCTGTGAATTATACAAGTGAAACCTTGCAAAATAGATCTTCTGCTTGTTTTCATGAAAATTGTGAAGCTGAAAATTGTTTTCAGCTTCACAACTTTGCTCAATCCCAATTTATCAGGTTTTAAAGATATGCAAATACATTTCCTAAATTTTTGAAATAAAACATTGACATGGCTTAAAATTCTGCTGAAATAACTGAAATTGCATTCTCAGAGCTAAAGCCAGAGAAAAAGAAATTTATAACAGAAAATTAAGGTAAAATGTTGTTTTGTCAAAATTTCAATGGGTAGACCTGTCATGTAGACAAAATTTCAGGACCCTCTAGAGAGAGAAGAGGTAGGTACTTTAAAATACCTTCCCAGGATATACTTTAGCTTGTAGACTGATCCCTGAAAGTTTCATTTTCCTTATCTAACCTCATTCAAATATAGTCAAAAGTAGCTAAAGTAGAATTTTACCAAAATTACTTTCATTCTTGCACCTGACTGATATGTAAAATATTTGCTCTTGGAAGCATGTTAATAACTAGTTTGAATTTTCAGGAGTTATACAGTAACCTATCCAGCCATATGTCATTAGAAGTAGAGAGCAAACTTTTGTCCCTTTTGCCATACAGTGACAATACTTAGGATAAATTCAGTGACAAGTCATTTTGCAGTATAAATATGCTGATTGAAGTCATTTTACAGTATAATTGGGGTATGCAGTATAATCAGAAAAAAGTGCAGCATTTCTCTCTAAATTGCAGTATTATACTGCAAAATGCAGTACAAGTGGCAACACAGACTGAAACACTGAAGGGATATAGGCCTATATGTCAAAATAGGATAGCTGGTATTTTTAAAAAGAAATCCTAGCAAATAAGTCAATAAACTAATAATTCCAAGTGTTTGATCTTAAGTAATTTCATTCATAACCATATTGATGCATAGGTTAGATTTTGGTAAATTTTTACCAAATCATATTATTGAGTTACAAATAAAGTGAATAGGCCTATACCACTTGATACCTTTTTTAATGCTCTTTACAAATATAATAATCATTTTTGTTGGAAATGCATTTTAGCCCCCACCCCTATATAGGGTAAAAGACCTCTTTTTGGGAAAGACCACTTTTCTTTGGCATTTTGGAAAAATAGCAATGGGTTTTTGGACTGCTCCTTTTTTACTACAGTATGACACAATGCAAGTGTAGACCCAATCATCTCTCACTAGAGCCAGCCCAGTGGGAGTAATTTGTCATCATAAATCCAATGTGTGGTCTCTGTTTTGACAAGCAAGTGAAATGAAAGAAATATATATTTATTATTTGTGATTTATAGAATAAAAATCAAGAAATAAAAGTTGTATTTTTAGAATCAGAAGACAATCAGCTTTCTATTAATATGTGAATAATACTGAAACACTAAAAAGATATTTACATCAAAATAGGATAATTGGTATTTCCAAAAAGAGGTCTTTCTAGGTAAGTCAATAAACTAATCATTTTCAGTGAATGATCTTAAATAATTTTAATAATAACCATGTTGTTGCATAGCTTGGATTTTTAGCTAATCATTGGCCTATACAAACCTTTTCAACTCTAATTTGATAACAAGATATGAGGTTTTAAGTTTTAAATAATTTTGCTCAATTGGATACTGGTCTTTTACCCTATACCAATTCAGGGTATATATTTGCACATTAAGGGGATGGGGGGGGGGGGTGGGAAAGTTTAAACTTACCTCTCATTTACATCAGAAATAAAATTTACCCCCACCCCCCTAATGTGCAAATATATAGGCTACCCTGAATTGTATAAATAGGGGTGGGAGTAAAATTCATTTCCAACAAAAATGATTAGGCTAGCCTATTATACTTGTAAAGAGCATAAAAAAAGGCATCAAGTGGTATATTCACTTAATTTGTAACTCAGTAGGCTAATATGATTTGTTAAAAATTTACCATAAAGGCATCAAGTGGTATAGGCTATTCACTTTATTTGTAAGTCAATAATATGATTTGGTAAAAATTTACTACAAAGGTTTTAGTTTTACATAATTTTGCTAAACTGGATACTGGTTTTTGTATCCTAGATTAAGCCAATAGCCTAACCTAAAATTATCTGCTTCAAGACCCATTCATCTCATTCACCAAGAAAAATCAGTCTTTAGTCAGTCAAATCAGTTAACAAAATGCCACACTCAGCCTCCTACGCCAAGGTAAAGCATTTTTAAAATTATGCGCTCTAGTGAAATTCTTACCAATTGACACTGCTTACAAGGTTGAAGAGAGTCACATATTATCAATTTTTAGCATACAAACAATGTTTAATAAAATGCTAAACTTGCCTTTCAAATAAGAAAATAGTTCAAGTATTTATTATCCGTTAATTAATCAAACTTCAAAGCACAATTCAAATCGATTGAGACAGATTCAAGTCTTTTATTTTTGTTATTGTATTTGAAATTGTCACATGGTTTTGTTTATAGCTGATCATGACAACAAACCAAATAAGAAATCCCTAATTGGAAAGTGAAATTCCAAATACAAAATTCTTAATAAAATATTTTGACTTAGAAAATGCGTACTAAATAATCTAAGACGTATAAACTTTTTTATGCATGTATAAACTTTTTTATTCTGATTTGGGGAATCAGTCGTACAGTTAATTATCTGCTGCAAAGAGTTTATAAATTAAAGTTTATAAGTTTATAAAGTATTTTATATCTCTATGATCTTCTGCTTGTTTTTTTTTTTATAAGAATAAGCCTGAAGCGGTGCGTGTCAAAAAGCTCTGCGTTCTCGTTTTATCCTGAATAAGTTGTTACAATTTTCGTTGGACTTTCTTTCGGACTAGAATAATTGGTTGGATGATCTGACGAATCTAGCTAACCAAAAATCCAATGAAAGTATAGGATTTTGTGCTGGATTTTTAGAAGACATGAAATTATTTGACAAACTAGTGACTTATAGTTAATTTTTCTGTTAAAATACTACAGGAAAGTATTTGAAAGCCTCCATCGCATCGTTCCATAAATCTTAATTGAAGCTTAAAAATCTACAGATTAAAAAAGGGAGAAGGAGTCTTTGAAAGAAAGAATCAAGTACATCAATTTAACAAAAGAAATAACAGTTTTCCATTTCTTGCTCAATAACGGTCCTCTTAATGCCCTCTTATGAAGTAAATACTTAAAAAAAAGTTTTCACTTCAATAAATACAAAACACTTGTTTTCATTTTCTTATCAAAATAGCTTACAGTCAATATATTTTCCAGCCCCCCCCCCCCAACTCACCTCTAATATCTGTAAGCTATATAATTTTAACCTACAGACACATGCTAAATATTTTGTTGATTTCAGGTATTTTGCAACTATTTCTCAATAATAGTGGGCATTTAATGTCAAGTGGGTAAATCTATTTATTATTTCGCTTGGTTAGACATAAACACACCATTCAAGATTCAATATACGTTTTAACGCTAGTTCTAAATATGCAAATCGATATGTTTGTAATTGTTTGCAGTAGAAGCAGTACATTCTGCACATTGGCTTTCGGACAATAACGTTAGATATCTCGCTAGATTTAGCATAAGATTTTCGCTCACAGCATATTTCGGACATACCTGTCATCTTTCCTTAAAGACTGGACACGCTTATCTTTTTTTTAGCGCCGATTTGCAAACAAAATGGCGTCAATTTAAGCTTGAAAAACTTTCTAGTTTTCGGCACTGATTTCCAAAAACGATACTCAATTTCATCATGATCATAAAAAATAGAAATCTTCAGTCGTTTCCTTCTCTTCAGCTGGAAATCGAAAGAAATAAACAATAGTAATTACAATAATAAAATATTTACTAATGAAAAAACTTCATAATTCCAGTGGCCGATCAAATGCGCACCTCATTGACCATTTTTACGGATATGTTTATGGCAACCCAAAGCAATATGTTTGATGTCCAATCTAAGTTGGATTACCTTCAACATTAGATGAATGAGGCATCCCCTTATGTCATGCGTTTGTTTGAGACCAACATACTCAGGCGTCATTGATAGTGAGAAATCATTCCTCGTTTCACTTTGCCAAGGCTGGGTCGAAAAAAAAGAGGAACTCGACTTTTGGTGGGGATGGAGTTGTCGTGTACCTAAAAAATAATATGTCTATCTCGCTTCAAAAGGTCAACCTATCAAACAAGTCTTTTGTCATTGATGTAGTGTATAACCCACCAAAGTTGAAAATCCATGAGTCTTTGGAAGACTACTTGAAATTTGTGAAAAGAAAATTTACAAAACCGGGGATAATCTTCCCTGGAGACTATAACGCTGTCACGGTCACTGGTTGAAAAGGCATACGACTTTTATGGAATGTGCAACTCGGCCACACCTATGTCTTACTTATGGTGCATATCAGCTTGTTGCAGTCGGCACTAGCACTGTTCTTCCTAGATCGTCTTGGCTCGATCTTTTCTTAACTGATCATTTGGATTCTTTTGTGGTTGTAATTTAACCCTTTGCCTGAGACTGAGTTGCAGTTGTAGCTCGCGGAATCATAAGACATACAAGCATATCATAAGACAGTATCACCCCACAAACTGGAATGGGCTGTGGAACTGCTTATTGGCAAAGCCACGTGGTAAATTTAGAAACAAAGACCCAGCTAAAGCAGAATACTCTACGACAAGCGATTACGGAGGTTATTGACCAAATTTGTCCCAAATAAGACAGCGCAAACCTTTCTCAAGATAAACCGTGATTCAATGTCGATTGTGGAAAGGGGACTAAGGTCAGAAAGGCTCTGAGGGGGTTATCATCCTAAAAAACCTAATTTAAGAACTTTCAACTACGTTGAACAAAATGGATATCTCACAATTTTTATTGGATGTGTTTGGGAAAATGGTGGGAGTGAGAGGGGCGTTAGTCGCTCTCCAATCACTTTCAACTATTAAAAAAGGCACTAGCCGTTTCAATTTCTAATTGAATGAGCCCTTTGGAAGTTTTTTCGCTTTCAATAAAAACCTTATAAACCCTAGGGCATAAATTACAACCCGTGCCCTAAGGGATGTGGGGGGGAGGGGTTGTCATGTTTAAAGACCTAATTTCAATAACTTTCAACTACATTATAATATATTTTAATAAAAACATTATATTCCCCCAGGGTATTACTTATAACCCTTGCCCTGAAGACTGTGGGGGGAGTGTCCTGCTCAAAGGTATAATTTCTTGAACTTTGAACTGCGTGGAACAAAATGGCTATCTCAAAATCTTTATTGGATGTGTTTGGGGCGTGGAAGGGGTGTTAGCTGCTTTCCAATCACTTTCGACTATTAAAAAGGGCACTAGCCATTTCAATTTCCAATCGAATGAGCCCTTATTGAAGTTTTTACGACAACGCGTTATATAAAAACCTTATATGCCCCTTGGACATAATTTACTGCCCTTGCCCTGAGGGCTGTGGGGGGGGGGGGGTTGTCGTCCTAATTTCCAGAACTTAAAACTACTTTGAATAAAATGGCTATCTCAAAGTTTTGATTAGATGTGTTTTTTGGGAAAAGGTGGGCGTGAGAGGCGGGTTAGTTGCCCTCCAATCACTTTCGACTATTAAAAAGGCCACTAGCCCTTTGAATTTCCAATCAAATGAGCCTTTTTTTTAAAGTTTCTATGACAACGCCTTCTATAAAAATCCTTATATACCCCCAAGGAATAACTTACAACCCTTGCTCTAAGGGCTGTGGGGGACTGTCCTCAAAAACATAATTTCTATCTGGAAATCAACTACTCTGAACAAAATGGCTATCTCAAAATTTTGATTGGATGTGTTTCGGGAAATGCTGGGTGTGGAAGGGGTGTTAGTCGCCTTCCAATCACTTTCGACTATTAAAAAGGGCACAAGCCACTCCAATTTCCAATGGAATGAGCGCTTTTCGAAGTTTCTACGACAACTTCTTCGATACGAAGTGCCCTGCTCTAAAGGAAAAAATTAATAAATAATACATTGTGCCAACATCGTTCTTATATGCCCCAAGGGCATAAATTAAAACCCTTGGCCTGAGGGTTGTGGGGAGTGTCCTCCTCTTTACTTAGTCCCCGTTTCTTGTCTCGTTCTCGAGTGTCCTCGTTCTTTTCTTAAGCAGCGCGATCGCGCTGAACAAAATGGATAGCTCAAAATTTTTATTGGATGTGTTTTGGAAAATGGTGGCCGTGATAGGGGCTTTAGTCGCTATCCAATCACTTTCAACTATTAAAAAAGGCACTATCAGTTTTAATTTCCAATTGAATGAGCCCTTTTGAAGTTTCTACGACAGCGCTTTCAATAAAAACTTTATATGCCCCAGGGCATAACTTACAACCCTTGCACTGAGGGCTCTGAGGGGATTATCATCCTAAAAGACCTAATTTCCAGAACTTTCAACTAGGTTGAACAAAATAGATATCTCAAAATTTTAATTCGATGTGTTTCGGAAAATGGTGGGCGTGAGAGGGGCGTTAGTCGCTATCCAATCACTTTCAACTATTAAAAAAGGCACTAGCCCATTCAATTTCCAATTGAATGAGCCCTTTTGAAGTTTCTACGACAACACTTTCAATAAAAACTTATATATAAAACTTCAATATATGCCCCCAGGTCATAACTTACAACCTTTTCCCTGAGGGCTGTGGGGGGGGGGGAGGGGTTGTCATCCTTAAAGACCTAATTTCCAAAACTTTCAACTACGTTGAATAAAATGGCTATCTAAAATTTTTGAATGGATGTGTTTGGGGAAAAAGTGGGCGTGAGAAGGGGGTTAGTTGTCCTCAAATCACTTTAGACTTTTAAAAAGGGTACTAGCCCTTTGAATTTCAAATCGAATGAGCCCTTTTTCAAGTTTCTACTACAAAGATTTCAATAAAAACCTTATATGCCCCCAGGGCATAACTTATAATCCTTGCCCTGAGGGTTGTGGGGGAGTGTCCTCCTCAAAAATATATTTTCTATCTGGAAATCCACTACGGTGAACAAAATGGCTATCTCAAAGTTTTTATTGGATGTGTTTGGGGGAATGAGGGGCGTGGGGGAGGGGGGCTAGTTGCCCTCCAATCACTTTCGACTATTAAAAAGGGCACCGGCCCTTTGAATTTCCAATCGAATGAGCTTTTTTTGAAGTTTCTAAAACAACGTCTTCTTTAAAAACCTTATATGCCCCCAGGGCATAACTTAAAACCCTTGCCCTGAGGGTTGTGGGGAGTGTCCTTCTCAAAAACATATTTTCTATCTGGAAATCAACTACACTGAACAAAATGACTATCTCAAAATTTTGATTGGATGTCTTTGGGGGAATGATGGGCATGGGGGGGGGTTAGTTGCCCTCTAGTCAGTTTCGACTATTAAAAATGGCCCTAGAACTCTCAACTTCCAATCAAATGATCCCCTTTTGAAGTTTCTAAGACGACCCCTTCCATATTGAGTGCCCAGCTCGAAAAGGAAAAAAATAATAAATAGTACATTGTGCCCACATCGTCTTATATGCCCTCAGGGCATAAATTAAAAGCCTTGCCTCAAGGGTTGTGGGGGAGTGTCCTACTCAAAAACATATTTTCTATCTGGAAATAAACTACGCTGAACAAAATGACTATCTCAAAATTTTGATTGGATGTGTGGGGGAATGATGGGGATGGGGGGGGCTAGTTGCCCTCCAATCACTTTCAACTACTAAAAAGGGCACTGGCCACTCCAATTTCCAATCGAATGAGCCCTTTTCGAAGTTTCTACGACAACTCCTTCGATACGAAGTGCCCGGGTATGGAGAAAAA
>JAQQPU010004185.1:26336-40267 GCA_029168905.1 Artemia sp. Kazakhstan ARC1039 | reverse complement strand
GCGTTGAGCAGGGGACAGGCCCTTTCATATACGGAATAATTTCTGTTGCCCCCCCCCCTGCAACATACCGTTAGTATAACTCTTTCATTAACAGCATCACAGTGGTTTACAGACCATTTTATATTTTCATTTTAAGAAGCCTAAGTTACGGAAAATTCACTGTAATAGCAATAATTTAGTGTTATAAGTTATGATCAACTTAGTGATTCAAATGAATATTGATGCACCGTTAATGTTTGATGTCTTCGACAATAAAAATGAGAAGAAGGCTAATCAAAGAATACCAACTAAAGCAATTAATGGAACATACTGTCACAAGTGATTAACGAAACATATTGTCTTAGGAATGTAGTAGATCCAGGCAAATGAATCCTAAGAGAAGGAGAGCAATTATACAAGGGATCTAATTGATTATCTAAACAATCTTAACAACACTCGGAACGCAATGGTTATCATCAAATAAAAAAAAAAACAAGTTTTTTCAACTGAAAGGGGCAACATTAAAACTTAAAACGACCAGAAATTATTCCGTATATGAAGGGGATTGCCCCCTCCTCAATACCACATTCTTTACCGTAATTTTTTTAGGGCTTTAAAAAAGCTTTTTATTCCAACTAAACGGTCCTTGTGTTTCAGCAGTCGTTTTTAAAGAATTGGGACAAAAAGTCAAACTTTAGCGTAAAGATTGAGGTATTTAGGAGGGAGACCCCCTCATATAAAGAATACTTTCTGCTAGTTTTAAGTTTTAATGTTGCTCCTTACTTTCAGTTGAAAACAAATGTGTTTTTCTTAATTTAATTTCTGTTCGTTTTCAAAGCATGCCAGAAAACCCCCCTCCTTCCCCCTATGTAAAATTTCTCCAATAAAGTTTAGACCCAAAGAAAAGTCTCGACGTGGAAAATTATGCTCCACAGACCCCCCCCCCAAAAAAAAAATCTATATATTTCGTAATAACAAATACTATATGTAAACAATGGACCAATTGCATAGCTGGCGGCCCTTGTCCTTGAGGCTGTGGGGGGGGGGGGGTGATGTTATCCCCAGAGGAATAGTTATTGGACCTTTCAACTATAATGATTAACCAAATGGATATATCAAAATTACGATCGGATGTCTTCCGGAAAAAAAGGGCATGGGAAAGGGGCTAGCAATCTTTTTGGTCACTTAAAGAGGGCAATAGAACTTTTAATCTCCGTATGATTGAGCCGTCTCTCAATCTTCTAGGAACATTTGTTTGACTCAATCACCTAAGGGGAGAACAAACAAAACAACAAAAACAAATAGACACGACATCCGTGATGTTTCTTCGGGCAAAAAATACAAAGTTCAACATTTTCCTAGATAGGGGTTTGAAAGCTCTACAACAGGGTTCTATGATATGCTGAATGTGATGGTGTCATTTTCATTAAGATCTCTTGATTTTTAGGGGTTGTTTCCCCCTTTTTCAAAATCAGGTAATTTTTTCAGGGTCATAACTTTTGATGGGTAGCACTAAACTTATTGAGTTTTATATATTTGGAATCAGCATAAAAAGCCAATTCTTCTGATGTTTTAATTGTTATTAGTATTTCTTTTGATAATCCAGAATCTGGATTATATTGGTAGAATGTTTTCAATAAATAATTATATATGATATACAGATTCTTTTATACCTGATAAGGATTACATTACGTCTATAAAGAATATAGTGGTTTCTTGTAAGGAATCCAGTTTGAAGACTTCGGCAATCATAATGCATTCAGGTTCTTGGAACAGTATAGAAATCACTATTGTACGTTCAATGATGACCTTCAAGGAACTGCTTCGGTTGCTGCTGCTGGTTTGTTGGCAGCATTGCGAGTGACCAAGACCAAGCTGTCGGAACACACTTTCCTATTCCAATGCGCAGGAGAGGTGGGTTTTTATTATCATTTTGAAAACTAAGAGTGTTCTATTTTTAGGAAAAATTCAAAAGTGTTTCGCCCGGAAAACATACCAATACTTGTTCTAATACCCCTAGCCAAGGCCGTCTACCCCCACGAAAGGTGTGTCTGACTCGTTAAAACGTAACAAAATTGCATACAGGCAAATTTTGATGCGTTTTACGCTGCCGGCATCTGACGCCTCATCTGACAATGTGACGCTAGTCTTGGAATTTTTCATTTCTATTTTTTACAAAATTTCATTCTATTTAAACAGATTTGTATTTACTATGAGAATCTATTTATTTCTATCCTTATATATTTATATTTATTCGTTACTAAATTGATAATTTATCAAAAAATTATAGTTATTACTGATTTTTCTGATTTAAGACACTTAAGAACAGCAAACTTAGCCAACAGCAAAAACAGCTCAGTACGTGGATCCTTCTTTCAGAGTGTTTTTCGTTCCCGTCATCTGAGATCATTCCAAGCGAGGACAGTGTGTTGAACATATAATTGCCACTAGTAAGTATACTGAGTTTTATTCGCTATTCTAACTTTTCGAAGACAAAAAAGCAGTATAATTGACTTTGGCAACTTCAAGCTTCCAAGGTCATTTTAACCAGATTCTTGGCTTTCACCAGATTCTTGGCTTGGCTGTCGGAGTAGCGTCCGAATGGTCAACTCTAACTTTTTCTCAACGTCGGTCTTTGAAACTCAGTTTTGTCGGCTCTGTGACCAAAGTATTTTCCGTGGTCGATAAAACGAATAATAATAAAAAATTCATAATATTTGATAAATAGTATTTGAAAAATTCCTGCCACGGACAATTCTTTGGGGAAAATACCCCTTCATCGGGGAATCGACTTAATAAATCGAAAAACATGATAATATACTGAATCAATAAACATGAACGTCGATTTTTGTCAAAAAACATGTTTTCGATATTCGACTTAATCTCAGACTGAATAATGCATTTTACTTTTGCTTCACATTTATATAAATTACCTAATTAATCTATTTTGGTTGCATATACAAAGAGTAAGAAAAATATAGAAAAATTAAATTCATTTTAAAATGAAAAATCCCCTCCCCTTCCTGCGCAAAGTTTTCTCCACAGGTCAAATAACATTTATTATTTGAAAAGTATTTGTTAGATGACAGAATTCATAATTACTTAACCCGTTAAATGAATATCCAGAAAGTATGAATAATTATACCGGAAAGGAACTGATAATTGATTGTACTGAGAGGTCTCTAATGTCATCAGCGCGAAAAATATAAAGAGGACCTTATGAGGGGGGGGGGAGTAATTCCTTCGCAAGAATGTACTCAACAACTTCTAAAGTTTCTTGGTGATCGGATGAACAGTGTAGTAAACGTAGCAATACACAAAGGACAGACAGGCACATTCGATTTTATAAATGTAGATTTAGGTATGGGGTTAGGCGACATGGCAAAAATCTCTTTGTTTTAAACTACCATTTTTCTCCTTAATTCGGGTAATTAATCTTAATGCATAAGAGAATTTACTTCGCAATGTTAAAGAATAAGTTAGAAAATTTGGCTTTTGAATGAGTCAAACGACACTTAATACATGAATGAAAAGTTTATTACCTTCATCTTGATATTCTCTAGTTTTCTTCCTCCTATTCCTTTCACTGTCTCTGAGGTAACGTTTGGATACTGATTGGTTATTCCTGAGAAGGAAAAATTGGAGATGAGCCAACTTTAATTATGTAGGCCTTGAAGTAACAAATGAAATAAATAATATTATCTTTGGAGATCTCGAATTAGTAAAGTCAAAGTAAGAGCAAATAAAAGGGTAAAAAAACTATTGTTTTTTTTTATAAAAAAGCGATTTATTTTAGCTAAAAAGTAAGAATATTATTTTTGTGATAATTTAAATTATGACACTTATAGTCTTTCGCTTTTTAATTCGAAGAGGGAAAATTTTCCAAGGAAAGTTATCAATCTGTAATCGTATGGATATAAGAATTTATTCTGTTGGAAAACAAAAAGGTTTAGCCTAAAGTCCCAAAATTGTCGGAGGACAGGTCTGAAAACTATTATTCACATTCTGATTGCATCGTGGAAGATTTCAAGAACAAACTATTTCTTCTTTTTTTTAACTTTAGGACAGAGCCGACATTAAAGCCAAAAGGAGGGGATTCGAGAACCTTAAAATACCCAGTTTTAGACCCAGGCATTTGAGCCAATCTCAAGAGGGGCTAATTCCCATATCCTCTGCATGTAGGTATACAATCTGTTGCTTTCGTTCAGGTCTTCGAAGAGGAAGAAAAGACCGAAATTCTTTTAATCTACGGTATTTCTACAAAAGAATCGATTTCCCATTCATATGCCTAAACATAATTTTTCCTTCTACATAATTTTTCTGTTCTGATTATGGAATAAAAAGTTATCTAGAATTCAAATACTCAAGATATAACAGTAAAAACAGTCTTGCTAAATGAAAGGCGAGTCTGCTATTTTGAACTTTCATCTGTTTCATGGTCTTTTTCCATGTTTTAGCCTAGTAGATTTTGCTTTCACTTCAGTTTCTTTTTTCTTTATATATCATTAATCCTATTTTTCTTGTCTTTTATAGTGGCTTCCAAATAAACTATTATTATTATTATTATTTTACATAAAAGATATAATGTATCGAAAAAATAACAGGCAGCCAAAGGGATTAACAGATATTCAAAAGAAAACAGCATTATTCAGAATCTAAAATGCGCTTTCGTAAATTAAACAGTTGGATACTAACTGGAACTCATCATTTTTCTCTTCTGAAAAGGAAGTCCTCGACCCAGGGGAAAAAGAGGAAGGGCCGGAACGATTGCCTTATCTAGGTTTTACAAAAAAACGCAATATCTCTAAAAATGTAAGATGTGCTTCCTTTAATTTCCAAATTTCCTTTTCAATGGATCTAGGAGAGGTAGCTATCCCACAGGAGACGATTACACAGGATAAATGTGCTTCTTATCGAATAATACAGAAAAGCTTCTGTAAGCTGGTACAGATTTTCCGCATAGCTGAATTCAGGTGAAGATCCCAAAGGATCTCTACTTTTCACACTGTTGAGTCCAGATAAGAACAAATCGCAAAAAAGGGAAGGATTATAAGAAATCTGATCATTTTCGGACAAGGAATTCAGAATCCAGTATCTCCAATAATCCTAGTCACTGAAATAAGCATGAAAAATGAAAAAAGGAGACATAGAAGCTTTAAGACTACATAAAGAATAAAGCAAAGCAAGGCAAAAAATGTACTGGCATTAAAAACAAAACAATCAGTTAATACCAATTTTTTTATTACAGGCTTCACGATTCCAACACAAGTAGTATATGCCACTAGGCCTGTGAATTACCTTGCTTTTATTTTTTAGATATTTATTATACCTTCTTTTGAACACCTCGAGAGAAGAATTTTCCAGGATCACCTCTACTGGGAGGCCATTCTACGTGGAGGCGGATCGTATCTGTAGAACGCTGAGATAGACGCCACGTCAAAACGATCCTGGATTGACTGCAGGAGTTTCATATCAGAGTTGCTAGAAATTGCTGTGCGAACTGCTCGGTTTGGAGACGTTGAAGAAGACCTATATGGCTAATTGGAGCACCAGCAAAGAGAGGGCAAGCATATTCCATGACTGGTCTGATGCATGACGTGAATAATGTCAAAATGTACTTTAATGACCTCTTTTTCGATAAACTAGAAAACGTGGGGTAGGAGGCGAATTGCTTCACTCCCTCCCTATTTTTAGCCTTTAGGTCACTTCAATTTTTGGGCTTTTAAGCCTTGGAACTTGTTTAACAGCATACAACAACAGAATTTGTTGCACGACATGACAAAAAAAAAAAACAGCTAAAACAGTTACGTAAACGAAACATACAAATTTGATAAACAAGACACAAGACATAAAAGCACGCACAGACATAAATAGAATAATAGAGTTTCACCATGACACATTGATCACCTAAGTTGGTATTTATGCAAATCATATCCCCCAAATTCCAATGTTTCACCAAATTTGTACCTTTGGCTTCCACAAGATCAAACTAAGTGTCAGGTTCCAACAAGACTCACTGGCTTATTCAGGGTTTTAAATGAGAAGAGTCATATTCAAGTAAAGTATAGCATCCGTTCAGGGATAAGGTTGGTCAATCAACCCCTCGACATATTTAACACAGAATACTACATAGAATACGCCTGACCGGCTGGGCATTTTCAAAAGAGCTTAATGATAAGATAGAACAGATTCAGTACTACTCTCTTAGGGCGATCAATAAGGACTAAATTCAGACAAAATTAGTTCTAAAATAGAACAGATTCAGTAGTGCTCTCTCAGGACTATCAATAAAGACTAGATTCAGACCAAATTTCAGAAATGGAACCGTTTCAGTAGTGCTCTCTCAAAACTATTCATAAGGACTAGTTCAGATGACATTTCAGAATCGCAGAATACATCACAAAAAACGCCTGTCCGGTTGGGCATTTTCAAAATAACTCAGTGATAAAATAAAACCGATTCAGTAGTGCCCTCTCAGGACTGTAAATACAGACTAAATTCAGACAAAATTATAGAATCAAAGAATACTACACAGAATACACCTGTCTGGTTGGGCATTTTCAAAAGAGCTTAAGAATAAAATAAAGCAGATTCAATAGTGCTCTCTCAGGACTATCAATAAGGACTAAATTCATGCAATAATCCAGAATCGCAGAATACTACACAGAAAACGCCTGTCCGGTTGAGCATTTTCAAAATAACTTAGGGATAAAATAGAACCAATTCGGTAGTGCTCTCTCAGCACTATTAAGGCGGACTAAATTTAGACGAAATTTTAGAATCACAGAATACTACACAGAATACACCTGTCCGGTTTGGCCCATTTTCAAATAACTTATGGATAAAATCGAATCGATTCAGTAGCGTTCTCTCAAGACTATCTATAAAGAAGCTAAAATACCTTAATAATTGGGATAAAATAGCACCAATTCGTTTCTATTTACTTAGGTTCTATTTACTTCGGTTCTATTTTATTCGGTTCTAATAACTATATTCGGTTCTAATAAATATTCTATTTTATTCGGTTCTAATAACTTCTGGATAAAATCGAATACAAGAATACACCTTTCAGACTGGGGATTTTCAAAAGAGCTTAGTGATAAAATGGAACCGTTTCAGTAGTGCTCTCTAAAAACTATTCATAAGGACTAAGTTCAGATGACATTTCAGAATCGCAGAATACATAACAAAAAACGCCTGTCGAGTTAGGCATTTTCAAAACAACTCAGGGATAAAATAAAACCGATTCAGTAGTTCCCTCTGAGGACTATAAATACAGACTAAATTCAAACGAAATTTTAGAATCAAAGAATAATACACAGAATACACCTGTCTGGTTGGGCATTTTTAAAAGAGCTTAAGAATAAAATAAAGCAGATTCAACAGTGCTCTCCCAGGACTCTCAATAAGGACTAAATTCATACAATAATCCAGAATCGCAGAATACTACAAAGAAAACTCCTGTCCGGTTGAGCATTTTCAAAATAACTTAGGGATAAAATAGCACCAATTCGGTTCTATTTACTTAGGTTCTATTTACTTCGGTTCTATTTTATTCGGTTCTAATAACTTCTGGATAAAATCGAATCGATTCAGTAGCGTTCTCTCAAGCCTATCTATAAAGAAGCTAAAATACCTTAGTAGTTGCTCCTCAAAACTTTAAGCCTTTACAATCCAGAAAGAGAGAAGGGACAGAATTTGCCTACGATTTGCCAAGACAGCCCTAAATAAACATCATGCCAAGGCAATTTGCTTAACCCTCAAAAACTCTCCTAGCTTCCAAAAGTCCCAGTTGCATCTTCAATCCTTGACGTTACTGAAAGGTACTAAGGCAAATTGATTCCCTTTGTCACTTAACATCTCCTTAACAAATAAATTTGTTTAAACAAAAAAAACAAATAAACAAATAAAGTAATCCCCTTAACAGACAAATTTTCTTTCGCGTCCAACACTGTTTCCAGCTGTAGCAATTATTTATTTTCCGACTACGTGCAATAAAGCTACTGGACATTTTTGGAAAAAAAGAATTAATGATACAATCGAATTGATTCGCAAGCGCTCTTTCAGGACTATCAATAAAGAAGATACATGTTCCTGGTCCTTCTTCCTAAAAAATTTGACCTTGCAACCCTGAAAGAAGGAAGAAACAGCATATTCGGACTTTTTATTATTATTTTAGTATTATTAACTTTTTTTATTGTCTTACTAAAAACTTGTCCGTTTTAATATTTTTCGGTTCAATAATAAAAGGAAAAGCAGCGTGGTTTAAGAAATTATTTACTGTTTACAGCTCCAGTAATTATCTGCTTTTCTGACCTGAAATGAAAATTTTGCTCATTATAACATGTGAAAGTTATTTTCAAACAACAATATGTCATCCCTTATTCCGTTCCATAGATATTAGAAAAATGGTCCAAGCAAACAATGTGGGTTAGACTAGTCGTAAAAGGTTGTCCATGCTTACTAATTGTACTTTTACCAGGATCGGGAGATTTCTGCTTCACCTAGCATCTGAAATTCAGATGTCACGTGGGGATTTGTTTAACCGTAAGCTCAACGGACTCACATAGCTCATCCATTTATGAGCATTACTTTTTTTGTTATACCAAATGTAGTTTATTACAGCTTATTCTGAAGTTTAGAGTCTAAACAGAATTGCTTAGACTGATAAGAAACGTCGTTTGAGATATACCGAATACCCAGCAATCAAAGTATTTTATAACTCTGCTATTCTTGATACCCTGAGCAAACTAATTCAAAACTCGGAAAACTCTAATCAAATCTCAATGTAAAGCAACTAGAAAAAGCGCCGATTCCAAACCTTTTGACGAGAAAAAAAAAAGAAGAAAAACAGAATTCACAAGAAGAACCTTGGATTTATAATTTCGCCCTTTTCTTGAGTGATTTTCTTTTACTAAGGATTTCAAATTGAAATTTGACAACTAACATTCTTCGTAATTGAATTCTTCCTTCTTTTACTGCTCAAAAGCAATTTATTTCAAGAGCTACCGCTCATTCACGACGTCCTCATATTCCGTGAGAATCTTGATTTAACTTCCTTAATACAAAAAGTTAAATAGAAAAACCATGACAATGCATATTACAAAAATAAGGATAAAAGACGTTTTAAAGGTGGCATGTCTTGACAACACTGCAGGAATATAGTAATAACACTTTTAATGCGACGTAACAGGCAAATGAAGAAAAGAGCAGAAGATGCTTGGCGCATTTCAGTGAAAAGATTGACGGAAATTTCAAAATCCTTCACATTCTGCAACATCTGGATGTGACCAAAGCCACGGGTCCTGACAACATACCAAATGTTGTCCTCAAGTCCTGCAGTGCCGAACTAGCTGGACCCTTGTCATTGCTTTTCCGGCTGTGCTTTTGCTCCTGAACCTTCCCACGAACATGGAAGTCCGCCCATGTTATACCTACTCTAAAGCCAGAAGGCGATCCAACGAGCGTGGGCTCCTACAGGCCTATTAGGCTTCTCTCCTGTGTTGGCAAAGTCTACGAGAGCGTCACCAATAAAACACTTCATCAATACCTGGAATCAAAAGACCTTCTAGGCGATCGCCAATATGGATTCCGCCGAAAACGCTCAACATTAGTGTTGATACTCAACATTAGGAGTGGATAGAACTACTGGCATTGGGATACGACATCAGGCTACTATCCTTCGACATTGCGAAAGCTTTTGACAGAGTATGGCACCGTGGCCTGCTAAAGAAACTCTATGTGTATGGTGTTCGTGGATGTCTGTTAAAAGTGAATGAGAGCTTTCTTTCCGACCGTTCACTGCGGGTTGTTCTTGACGGGTTTATTTTCCGCGAATAGCCAGTGAAAGCAGGGGTACACCAGGGCAGTGTCTTGGGACCTACGCTCTTCCTTATCTACATAAACGACATGGGAGACAACCTCGCAAACCCTCTGCATCACTTTGCCGACGATACCACGACACACTCAGCCGTCCCTAAACACGAAGACCCAACACAAGCCTCCCTTTCCCTACAGATGGATCTTTTGAAAATTGAAAAGTGGTCTGATGCATGGATGATCAACTTCAATGCATCGAAAACAAAGGAGCTTCTAATTACCCGATCAAAGGTGCCACGTGAACACCCCAGTTTCATCTTCAAAAATGAAGCTATAAAGAGAGTCGACGAGCTTCGTCTACTGGGGATTCATTTCTCCACCGATCTCTCTTGGAACAACCACCTTGATCGGGTGAGAACCTCCTGCGCAAGAAAGGTGGGAGTTACTCTTCGCTGCAAAAACCTTCTTCCAGCAAGCTCGATCATCCCACTCTACAAGTCTTGCATGAGACCCATAGCTGAATATGGATGCCCGCTATTTGCTGGTGCTCCGAAAACGCTGTTGGCACCACTTCAGAAGATCCAGAATAGCGCAAATAGGGCGGGCTGCGCCTCTACGCGAGAATTGCTCCAGCCTCTAAATGAAAGGTTTGATGTAGTGTCGATGGCTGTTTTCTACAAGTACATGAATTCGCCTCCCTAAGACGAGTTCTCTCGAATTGTGCCCCCCTTTGTCCAGCCGACAAGGCAGAAACGAAGGCACACAGCTCGGTCCAATTATATAAGGGAGGATACGCCAAAAACCGAGTACTTGAGGAACAGCTTCATCCGGCGTTGCACTTCTATCTGGAAAGATCTTCCTGGGGATATTATTCCTGCAAATCCCTCTGTTGACACCTTCAAAAGAAGGTTCAATAGACATTTAAAACCTTGAGGACATTGAAAGAGGTAAATGAATAGCGGCATATCAGATACTTTGAAGTACCTGGCACCGTGAATATTGAAAAAAAAAAAAAAAAAAAAAAAAAAAAAAAAAAAAAAAAAAAAAAAACAGGGCGACAAATCCTAATTTGAACAACATGGTTCAACCCCACCTGGACAGTAAATAAGGACAATAAATGAAAAGAAAAAACAAAACTTGGAAGCCCTATTTTTGCATTGTCGCTTTTGGACTTTAATAACACTTACATGAAGGCCACGCCATTTTGAAAAAATCTTACTGGCCTCATCTGATAAACACTCAACAAAAAGATGAGCTAACGTATTTTACCGTTTAGTAGATAATAACATCTTCCCTAAGCACCCTAAGACAGGGCTTTTCAGACCTTCTCTATGCTAACTATTGAAAAAAATAGTTTTTTTTTTCAAACATCCAAGTACTATGGCACGGAATCCTTTGGTTCAGGTATATACAGAGGGAGGAGTGGCAAGAAGTTCAAATCCGTTCTTCATGAATAATGAAAAGTATTTGAAAAATGGCAAATTTTGGTTGCCTAACGGCTAAAAAAACGTTATATGACTTTCTCCTTGATATTGTACTAAATAATATATGATAGATAACCTACAAGTATCTGGCTGACAAAAAGATTTATGCAAATTTATCTACGTTAACCGGCGGATTTATCTACCTGGCTTGATTCACTTCCTCGAAAATTTGAAAGAAAATTGAGGCATTAGCTTGGTTCGAATAGGAAGCAAACTATGTAGCATGACGATGCTTGGATAAAGTTTTAATAAAAAAAATAGCTTTATTTTCGGGATGCAAGGGATCCAGTAAGCAAATTTTAATGCTTAGATTAATAATCGAAAAGTGTCTGAATCATTGGACGCCAATCAAATCCTTTTAGTCCTCAGTTTTATAGATTGTGAGCCAGTCATTTCATTACAATGGTAGTAAAGTTTTTCTGATGTAAATTATTTTAGCTACTTTATAGTAAATATATTCTTCTTCTTCAATTATAGACTATGAACCAGATATTCGATTACAGTGGTAATAAAGCTTTTCCAAAATAAATTATTTTAGTTACTTTATATTAAATATACTTTTATTCTTATGCATTTTCTTCTTCTTCTTTAGTTATAGATTATGAACCACACATTTGATATAAAATCTCCGATATAGCTTTTCCGATATAAATTATTTTAGTTCTTTTATAGTAAATATATTCTTCTTCTTCTTCTTTATATAAAGTATGAACCAGAAATTTGATTACAAATGTAGTAAAGCTTTTCTCATACAAGTTATTTTAGTTACTTTATATTATATTGTTCTTCTCCTTTATTTTCTTCTTCTTCTTCATTTATAGATCATGAACCAGACATTTCATTACAGTGGTAATAAAGCTTTTCTGAGCCTTGCATAGTATACCAGATAAATCTGTTACAGTAATTAGCGCTGTTAAAAAGACTAAAAATATTGGTAACATCTGCTAAAAGACTAATATTGCCAATTTTATACTGAAGTCGAAATTGAAGTTAGCAGTTGGGTCGGTGTGAAATGAGGAGTTAAGCAGGATTGTGACATATACCCCCTCCCCCTATTAGAATTATTTTGACGGATTTAATCATAACAAAAATAGCAAAGAATATGGAAGAAGACAGTATCAAGTAGAAAGGTATATCTTTTTTAGTCTGAGATTAAGAAAATGATTTGAGTCTCCTTGATAAAAATTTCCGCGAAATAAAGGAACATTCGGAAATTCTGAGGGTTCAGGGTGCAAAAATAGACTTGAAAATTACAGTGGGGAGCCAAAGTAGGCAACAATGAAATTAACATGATGAATGGCTTTGTTTACCTAGGCAGTATCATTAGCTAGGATGATGAATCAAGTGAAAATTTAAAAAGTAGAATGGTCAAGGCGTACGGTATTTTTACAGGTTAAAAAAAACCCACAAGAATAATAAAAAAAGTCTTAGAACTAAAATTAGGATAGCAAAGACCACGGTAATAACAGCG
Organism: Artemia sp. Kazakhstan ARC1039; assembly: GCA_029168905.1. Taxonomy (NCBI): domain Eukaryota; kingdom Metazoa; phylum Arthropoda; class Branchiopoda; order Anostraca; family Artemiidae; genus Artemia; species Artemia sp. Kazakhstan ARC1039. The sequence continues at coordinate 27,514 of JAQQPU010004185.1, read as the reverse complement.
GTGAAATGCAGCAAATACAGCTATGGCTCTGAAATGCAGGCATTGCGAAAGTTTGCAGTGGTAAGTTTGATACGCGGTCTGGTAAGTAAACCCCGCTTTGTCTCACGGCTAGAGGACCGAGTTAAACCTTTTAGGGGAAGTTTGTTAGTGTGGGAGGGGGAGGAAGATGAACTCGAAAATTTTGCTTGATGGACAGAGGAATCTATTTCCGAAGGAGATCTAGAGAAGAACCGACCCGGGTACCAAAGGCCTGATTTTAGTGACTAAAAAAAAATGAAAGGAAAAATAAGTAGTCTAGTTAAGATGTTTTCCAGAGGAACTGTTAGAGGATGAGGTGCCCAACAATAAACTGTAGAAAAATGCCACTCCATCCCACTTTCAAGGGTCATACTGAAACAAAGGTTAGCTTCAAGGTTTGCAGGTGAAAAAACCATCTTTCTTGGCAATGCAGCTCGGACAAGACAAAAAGCAGAAGGACCTTGCACAAAAAGGAAAGGGGTACATAGTGAGGCCATGTAAAGATCGGGATGGAAGAGGAGCTTATGCAGCTGTGTCGACCTCTGATGGGTGATGTGATAAGTTGAGGGCAGCATCATCTATGTTAACCACTTTGTGTGTATTAGCCTGTAGTTATCCATTTACCGATGTTAACCTGCCGATTAATCTGCTTGGTTTGAAACCCTTTTTAAAACAGGAAAAAATTAAAAAAAAAAACTATCCGCTTTATCTTATTTGATGAATAAAATGGATAAAGCCCTAATTCGTTTTTATCCTTATTATAGGCTTATAATGCCTAAAATGTAGATTTATCTGCCTGGAAAGAAAATGTGTACAGACAAGGCCGTATCCAGGGGGGGGGGGAGGTTAGGGGGTTTAAACCCCCCAACCCAAAAAAATGTTTGTCCGACTCGTAAAAACGTAACAAAAATTGATATGAACAAATTTTGATGAATTTTTTTTGCACCCCCCCCCCCAAAAAAAACTGAATACGGCCCTGTATGTAGATGTAAATATACTGACCCTTTTATCTAAAGCTGCAGATTAATCTACCTAGTTTAAATCCTTTCCCTCAAAACAGGGAAAACTTTTTGAAACTCAAGTTTTGATTATTTAATGGTTAAAAACACTTAGTTACTTTTATCATCCTTACTAGGCTGAAGTTACCTAGCGCGTAGATG
>JAQQPU010004184.1:25325-53783 GCA_029168905.1 Artemia sp. Kazakhstan ARC1039 | reverse complement strand
CTTGATAAAAAGGAAGCTTTTGTAACAATTAATACATTAAAAGAATCAACATTTTATTCTAATCCCAAATTACCGATCGAAAGCTAAGCACTTTTTCAAAAACATCCCTAAAAAGGCCCACTGATCTTGATAAAAATCGCACCGTAAATTTCAGCCTATAAGAGAACTATGTAGAGGTTTCAGCTCCTAAACAATAGGCTTCTAAGTGCATAAGTACCCCTTAGTTCTAGTGTCTGTCTTAAGTAGTGAAAAAGATTAAGCCATTAGCAAAGTGGTTGTTTCTACCATTCTATTTTAATTTTTCATATACAATGAACCAAAATCAAAGTGAACATGTCACTCTTTTTTTTTAATATTTACTAAAATTGAAAGTAAGGAAAGAATTTCTTCCTTAACTTAATGACAAGACAATTTCTTTTTATTATAATAATGAGAAAATTTTTACTCACCAGAAATTGCTTAGAATTATCCATTTTCTATGTAAATGTTTACAAAAAATGTCAGTTGTGTTAAGTTGAATAAACTATTCAAAACTGTTGAAGAATCTAATTTGAAACCTGAATATATACAAAAAATAATTGCATAACAGCGAAACAAGACATGCTGGTTTTGGTTTATCACTAAAAAAAAAGACATTGAACTTTGAAATTGCGTAAATCTCTTGACAAAGAAAGATGTAATGACCAGTAGAATAGAATTACCTACCAGAAAAACCTGTTTGTACGGGGGCGTACGCAAAATGGTAGGGTAGTTACTACTGGGGAGATGGGTTGATGGCAGAAGGATGTCTTAGCGTAGTTATAGTGTGATAGTGGGGGACAAATTGCTTGCGAAAAAACCCGAATGAATGAGTTGAAATAAAATTTTTAACTAGAAATGGCTGAAAAGTGTTTTGGGGGAGATGGGTTGATGGCAGAAGGATGTTTTAGCGTAGTTATATTGTGATAGTGGGGGGCGAATTGCTAGCGAAAAACCTAAATGAATGAGTTGAAATAAAATTTTTAACTAGAAATGGCTAAAATTGTTTTGGGGGAGATGGGTCGATGACAGAGGGTTGTCTTAGCGTAATTATAGTGTGATAATGGGGGGGGGGTCAATTGCTAGGGAAAAACCCAAATGAATGAGTTGAAATAACATTTTTAACTAGAAATCTCTGAAAAAATATTTTTGGGGGGAGATAGTGCGATGGCAGCCGGCTGTCATAGAGTAGTTATAGTGTGATAGTTTGGGGGCGTATTGCTTACAAAAAACCCGAGTGGATGACTTGATAATGGCTTGACTTGGTTACGACTGGCCAAAAAACTTACAAAAAACTAGAGTTTACGGTCAAAAACCCTTATTAGCTCAGATTTTACGGAAATAGTTTTATTTTTCGATCCAAAAATGGACTTGTTTCAAATTTGAACCAGAGAATGGTATCTTCCATAATTTTCTTACAAGAAACTAGAGTTTATGGTCATAAACCCTTATTAGTTCAGATTTTAGGCTAGCAATTTGCCCCCCACTATCACACTATAACTACTCTAAGACACCCCTCTGTCATCGCCCCATCTCCCCCAAAACACTTTTCAGCCATTTCTAGTTAAAAATTTCAACTCATTCATTCGGGTTTTTTCGCAAGCAATTCGCCCCCCACTATCACACTATAACTACGCTAAGACATCCTTCTGCCAAGTCAAGAAAATGGTCAAGTCAAGACGTTACGTGCGCGCACGTAACGTCTAAATTAACCTTAAAAAATGAAATAATGCTATGTCGACTTTGCATATTTTATTCAACACATCCGACAAAGAATGCTGAAAAAGCATTTATTCACTCTGATATTTAGATTTTGTTAATTATAATTGTTTTAACTGATAAAAGATGTTGATAAAAAATAAATTATTCACTCTGATACTTAGATTTTTGCAATTTTATCCCATGTACCCGAGAAAGGGATGTTGATATAGAATTTAATCAATCTGATACTTAGTTTTTGTCAATTTTATCCGACATTTTATCCTATGCATCCGAGACAAGGATGCTGATAGGGAATTTAGTCACTCTGATACTAAGATTTTGTCAATTTTATCCGACATATCCGATAAAGGATGTTGTAAAAGCATTTATTCATTCTGAAATTTAGATTTTGTCAATTTTAATTGATGTATCTGACAAAAGATGTTGATAAAAAAAATTTATTCGCTCTGACACTTAGATTCAGTCAATTTTATCCGATGTATCTGACAAAAGATGTTGATAAATAAAATTTATTCACTCTAACACTTAGATTTTGTCAACTTTTTCCTATGTATCCGAGAAATGGATGTTGATATAGAATTTAATCACTCTTATAGTTAGATTTTGTGAAATTGCTGTATTGTCTGTCTAGGAAGCGACTTCAATCGATAATGAATATTAATAAAGAATTTCTTCAATTTTTTGTCATAATTTCCTGAATTAAAGTTCTGTGTTGTGTATCCAAGAGGTGATTTCAAGAAAGAGTTTGTCACTTACTTACTTACTTACTTACAATTTTTTCATAATGACATAATGACATATCCAACAACGGATGTTGATAAAGAATTTATTCATTCTGATGTCTAGATTTTGTCAAAGTTATCCCATGTGTCTGACAATAGATGTATGCAAATTCCTTTTCTTACATCTCCGATATTTTAATAGACATTCTAAACGTTTGATATGCTAGCTTACTCTAAAAATAATGAACACACAACAATGTAATGTATAATATAATTTTAATGAAATAATGCTATGTAGAATATTAATACAAAAATATATTATGATACATTATTAATATCAATGATTAACTTTGGACATTTTGAATCTGTTCCATAAAATAGTTCACCATGTTCGCTCTTGATATTGTAGCTATTGTCTTCTCTTAGTTCGTAATCAGTAGAATAATCATTTTATTCTACCGATATTTTAATAGACATTCTAAACGTTTGATATGCTAGCTTACTCTAAAAATAATGAACACATAACAATGTAATGTATAAGATAATTTTAATGAAATAATGCTATGTAGAATATTAATACAAAAATATATTATGATACATTATTAATATCAATGATTAACTTTGGACATTTTGAATCTGTTCCATAAAATAGTTCTCCATGTTCGCTCTTGATATTGTAGCTATTGTCTTCTCTTAGTTCGTAATCAGTAGAATAATCATTGTTCCATTTTGAGTCATAGACAATTTTTACTGGTGTGTCATCAATAGGCTCAATATGCTTTTCGTCTTTGGTATTATTTGGTTCATTGACTGTTTGATGAATGGCAGTAACGTTTGCTTGTGCTTTGTTTTTCATCGATTCATCTTTATATTCCATAGTCATATTTTCTGCCAATGCCCTTTTTATTTTTCTGGCAATTTCACTGTCTATTATCACATTATTTTTACACAGGTAACACTTTCGGCACGTAGACAAGATATGGTTTACGATATTAGTAGAAGAGTAGGCCTTTCTTTTTTTGACCTTCCGTTGAATGCTAATACCCGAAAGCTGACGATTGGATGTATCAGTAGGCAATGTGTTACCTGCAACAGAAGCAATGAGTTGTCCTCTATCATCAACAATTATTTTTATGTTGGCATTCTCTTTGAGTGCAATCATCGCTGGAGATCTCAATCTCGCATAACCACCAACACAAGAGTTGAATTTTTTCGGTATTCCAAAGAAATTTAATTCCTTACTGTCATGATAATGCATGCATACATTTCCAATAGTGCTACCACTTGTACTTGTTTCATAGTTTAAATACTTCTCCTTGTTGGCATTCAATGCTACAATAACACTGTCTTGTGAACACACTTTATTAAAATGCTCCATCTTCACTTTTTCTTTTAAAGATATGACTTATGTGTTTATCGTTCCACTGCGTAAAAAATACGGATTTAATACACGCAATAGACTAGGTAGTGTCGATAACCGGACATAGAATACCAGTGGAGAATCCACACCGTGTCTGAGCAATCATAGAGTACAATTGTTAGAGCCGTAAGCATATTTTGTCATTTTAAGATACGTAAAAAAAATAAATAATTTTGAATATTTTCGAAGTTTAAAAAAAACAATTTGTTCTTATGAATAAATATTGAATTAGAACCATCAGTCCTCATCATTATGAGTATCCAAAACTGGACTTAAGTTTCACATTTGAACTAGAGAATTGTATTTTCCATAATTTTCTTACAAAAAAAAACTAGAGTTTACGGTCAAAAACCCTTATTAGCTCAGATTTTACGGAAATAGTTTTATTTTTCGATCCAAAATGGACCTAAGTTTCACATTTGAAGCAGGGAATTGTATTTTCCATAATTTTCTTACAAAAAACTAAAATTTACAGTCAAAAACCCTTATTAGCTCAAATTTTACGGAAACAGTTTTATTTTTCGATCCAAAAATTAACTTAAGTTTCACATTTGAACCAGAGAATTGTATTTTCCATAATTTTCTTACAAAAAACTAGAGTTTACGGTCATAAACCCTTATTAGCTTAGATTTTAGGCTAGCAATTCGCCCTCACTATCACACTATAACTACGCTAAGACACCCCTCTGGCATCGCCCCATCTCCCCCAAAACACTTTTCAGCCATTTCTAGTTAAAAATTTTATTTCAACTCATTCATTCGGGTTTTTTCGCAAGCAATTCGCCCTCTATTATCACACTATAACTACGCTAAGACATCCTTCTGCCATCAACCCACCTCCCCACAAAACACTTTTCAGCCATTTCTCGTTAAAAATTTTATTTTCAAGTCACCCACTCGGGTTGTTTTGTAAGCAATACGCCCCCAAACTATCACACCATAACTACTCTATGACAGCCGGCTGCCATCGCACTATCTCCCCCAAAAAATATTTTTTCAGATTTCTAGTTAAAAATGTTATTTCAACTCATTCATTTGGGTTTTTCGCTAGCAATTCGCCCCCCACTATCACGCTATAACTACTCTATGACAGCCGGCTGCCATCGCTCTATCTCTACCCAAAAATATTGTTTCAGAGATTTCTAGTTAAAAATGTTATTTCAACTCATTCATTTGGTTTTTTTGCTAGCAATTCCCCCCCCCCCCCCACTATCACACTATAACTACGCTAAGACACGCCTCTGTCATCGACCCATCTCCCCCAAAATACTTTTCAGCCATTTCTAGTTAAAAATTTTATTTCAACTCATTCATTTGGGTTTTTCGCTAGTAATTTGCCCCCTACTATCACACTATAACTACGCTAAGACATCCTTCTGCCGTTAACCCATCTCCCCCAAAACACTTTTCAGCCATTTATTGTTAAAAATTTTATTTTCAAGTCATCTACTCGGGGTTTTTTGTAAGCAATACGCCCCAAACTATCACACTATAACTACTCTATGACAGCCGGCTGCCATCGCACTATCTCCCCCCAAAAATATTTTTTCAGAGATTTATAGTTAAAAATGTTATTTCAACTCATTCATTTGGGTTTTTGGCTAGCAATTTGCTCCCCACTATCACACTATATCTACGCTAAGACAGCCCTCTGTCATCGACCCATCTCCCCCAAAACACTTTTCAGCCATTTCTAGTTAAAATTTTTTATTTCAACTCATTCATTCGGGTTTTTTCGCAAGCAATTCGGCCCCCACTATCACACTATAACTACGCTAAGACACCCCTCTGTCATCGACCCATCCCCCCCAAAACACTTCAGCCATTTCTAGTTAAAAATTTAATTTCAGCTCATTCATTCGTTTTTTTTGCAAGCAATTCGGCCCACAGTACAGTACTATAACTACTCTAAGATACCCCGCTACCATCACCCCACCACTTTTGTATTATACAGAACTCATCGAAGAAGTAAAGCTATCCGTTATTAAAATTCTTTTCTTGCCATCTACATCTCTCTTAGTATCAACTTTTTAGTATACTATAACGTTAAACTCTATTTTAAATTGACAACACTTTTCAAACGCCACTTGTGTATTATACAGAACACATCGAAGAAGTAAAGCTAGGTCAACTCATAAGACCATTTTAGCATCGTTAACCATTTCCATTGATTGATATTGTTCCAAATTTATAATAAATAAGCTATGAGTTAACAATCCACGAGGGGTTACCTTAACGGATAATCACCAATTCGCAAATGCTATACCCTTTTTTTTCTCCGCCTTCATACGATCCAATTCGCAAATTTTATCTAGCTCTGTTTTTTCCCCCTATTATTCAATTAATATCATTCGTATATTCCAATTCGCAAATGCTAAACCCTTTTTTTTTCTCCACCTTCATAGGATCCAATTCGCAAATGCTATCTACCGACACATTCATAACAAACTATTCTTGACTAAAGGCAATTGTCCAAAAAAAATCAGAAACCGCTCTTGATAGCACATACTTCAAAGAAATGGAACAGTGGATAATGCATGGGTGATAGACAGCTTTTCCTACAAAATCATTCGTAAATACGCAATTTGACAATTTCTAGTTTTCGATTTAAAAAAAACAAAAAAATAATTATGCTCTCAAAACGTGTTTGACCACTTTATAGGTTTGGTCGCTTTTTACAATGTACACGTGAAACTGTACTGCATATTCTTTTACATGATAGAGATAAGACAAATTACGCAAACACTGCTCGGACTGTGCATTGCCTTACTACTCAAGGAAAGGGTTTTAAGTTATTCCCTGGGTGCATATAAGGTTTTTATAGAAGACTTTGTCGTATAAACTTCAAAACAGGCTCATTCGATTGGAAATTCAAAGGGCTAGTGCCCTATTTAATAGTCGAAAGTAATTGGAGGGCACCTAGCCCCCCTTCTCCCCCACGCTCATTCCCCCAAACATATCCAATCAAAATTTTGAGATAGTCATTTTGTTCAGTGTAGGCTAGTTGATGTCCAGATAGAAAATAGGTTTTTAGGAGGGCACTCCCACACAACCCTCAGGGCAAGGGTTTGAACTTATGCCCTGGGGGCATATAAGGTTTTTATAGAAGGCTTTGTCGTAGTAACTTCAAAAAAGCCTCATTCGATTGGAAATTCAAAGGGCTAGTGCCCTTTTTAGTAGTCGAAAGTGATTGGAGGGCAATTACCCCCCCCCCCTACGCCCGCCATTCTCCCACACATTCACTCAAATTTTGGGATAGCCATTTTGTTGAGCGTAGTTGATTTCCAGTTAGAAATTTTTTTTTTGAGGAGAACACTCCCCAACAACCCTCAGGGCAACGGTTTTAAGTTATATCCTGGGGGCATATAAGGTTTTTATAGAAGGCCTTGTCTTAGAAACTTAAAAAAAACTCATTCGATTTGAAATTCAAAGGGATATTGCCCTTTTTAATAGTCGAAAGCGATTAGTGATCTTTTGTAGTTGTTTAGACCAGGGCATTTCGAATCGAAGGAGATGTCGTGGGAACTTCGAAAGCCGCTCTTTCGATTGAAAATAGAAAGGGCTGATGCCCTTTTTAATAGTCGAAAGTGATTGGAGGGCAACTAATCCCCCTTCCACTCCCACCCTCCCACGTCCACCCTCCCATTTGCCCATTATGTTTAAAAACTAAATGCCGCCTTAAGATTAAATCAAAATGCACTTTGATAATCAGTAGTATCTTATATACTGGTCCAGAGCTAGGTGGTTTAAAATGACCAAACCCTCTATATTATGGACCTATAAAGCGAACAAACATGTTATATTTGGAACCAGGGATGAGATTGTTTAATGCTACCAAACAGGTTTCTGAGGCAACACCTATTCTCTGGACCATTGCCTTTAGTCAAGACTGGTGTGCATAGGAGTGCGTCGCGGGTGATTAAAGAATGAGGAATGGGATGCTGTAGTCAGAATTGTTTTAAGTTGAAAATTATAACATTTGCGTAAACTAACTCAATTTGTGAAAAAAGGGTAAAGCATTTGCATAACTATGCAATGAATGATCTTAATTGGTGATTGAATAATAGGGGCAAAATAGAGGTAGATAACATTCTGAATTAGATTGTATGAAGGTGGTAAAAAAAGGGTTAAACTGCTTACCAGTTAAGGTAAGCCCGAAAGGGTTGCTAACTCATAGGCGATTTATTGTAAATTTGGAATAACATCCTAGGCATCAATCTACGGAAACGATTAATGATGACAAGATAACATTGTGACTTGACCTTGCTTTAATTCTCGGATGTGTTCTGTATAATACACAAGTACCGTTTGAACCGTGTCAATATAAAATATGCCCTAAGATTATAGTATACTAAAAAGTTGATACTAATAGAGATGTAGATGCCAAGAAAAGAATTTTAATACAGAAATTCAGAACAATCCTTAGAAATCCTTTAAAATCTAGTAGTAAGGTGATTATAGGTTTGAAGCTTCAAGGATCGCAATCATCAATGACCCTAACCACCAAAGACCTCAACCTCCAAAGGTCCCCTGTCCTTTGAACAAAGATTTTTTTGAACTTTATTTTTTATTTTTTTAACATCGTATATTTTTTCATTTTTTTTGTCTTAGAATGAGATGAAACATACTGAAAACATTAAAAATTTACATTGAATATTTTCCAAACTGAAAATGAGAATGGTATAGATATGTTAGTCATGACTTCTATTATTAGAAAAATAATGTTTGTAATAGCACTTATTTTTCTTTGCACTGAATTTTTTTTTTGGATTTGGAAATTATTCAACTTTTTTTTTATGTATGTTAAAATGACATGAAATATGCTTGCGGCTCTACCAATCATACTCTATGCTTCCTCAGAGACACGACGCGGCTTTACCCTTTGGTACTCTATGGCGGCTTATCGACACTACCGAGTTTACTGCATGTATTAAATCAGTATTTTTTGCAGTGGAAGGATAAACACGTAACTCATATCTTTAAAAAAAGTGAATATGAAGCATTTTATGAAAGTGTGTTCACATGATAGTGTTATTGTAGCATTGAATGCTGACAAGGAGATGTATTTGAATTATGAAACAAGTATAAGTGATAGCACTATCGTAAACGTATGCGTGCATTTTCATGTCAGTAAGGAATTAAATCCCTTTGGAGTACCCAAAAATTTCAACTCTTATGTAGGTGGATATGCGAGATTGAGATCTCCGGAGATGATTGCACTCAAAGAGAATGCCAACATAAAGATAATCGTTGATGATAGAGGACAACTCCTTGCTACTGTTGCAGGTAACACATTAACGACTGGTGCATCCTATCGTCAGCTTTCGGGTGTTAACATTCAACGGAAGGTCAAAAGAAGACAGGCGTACTCTTCTACTAATATCATAAACCATATCTTGTCTACGTACCGGAACTGTTACCTGTCTAAAAATAATTTGATAATGGACAGTGAAATTGCCGGAAAAATAAAAAGGGCCTCGGTAGAAAATATCGCTAAGGAATATACAGATTAATCGATGAAAAACAAAGTGCTAGAAAACGTTGCTACCATCATTGATCAAACAGTCAATGAACCTAATAATAGCAAAGATAAAATGCATATTGAACATGTGGATGACTTCCCTGTAAAAATTGTGAATGACTCAAAATGGATTAATGATTATTCTACTGATCACGAACTAAGAGAAGAAAATAGCTACAATATCAAGCGAGAACATGGTGAATTATTTTATGGAATAGATTCAAACTGTCCAAAGTTGTTCATTGATATTAATAATGTATAATAATATTTTTCTGTATTAATATCCTACTTGACATTATTTCATTAAAAATATATTATGCATTACATTGTTATGTGTTCAATATTTTTAGAATATGCTACTATATCAAACGTTGAGAATGTCTATTGAAACATCAGGGATGTATAAAAAGTAATTTGCATACATCATATGTCGGATAGATAGGTTAACAAGGAGAAAATCTAAGTATCAGAATGAATAAATTCTTAATCAACACCTTTTGTCGGATAGGATTAAATTGATAGAATCTAAGCATCAAAGCGAATAGATTGTTTATCAACATCCTTTGCCTGATATGTCGGTTAACATTATCAAAACCTAAGTGTCAGAGTGGTGAAATTATCAACATCTATTGTTATATAGATGGGGTAATATTTACAAAATCTAAGTGTCAGAGTGAATAAATTTTTTCTATCAATAACTTTGTCATATACATCGGATAAAATTCACTAAATCTAAGTATCAGATTGAAAAAAGTCTTTATCAACCTCCTTTTTTGGATACGTTGGATAACATTGTCAAAATCTATGTATTAGAATGAATAAATTCTTTATCAACTCCCTTTGTCTGTTACATCAGATAACATTCACAAAATCTAAGTATCAGAGTGAATAAATTCTTTAGCATCGTCGTTTGTCAGATATGCTTGATAAAATTGAGAAAAATCTAAGTATCAGAATGAATAAATTCCTTATCAATGTCGTTTGACAGATACGTTTGATAGCACTACCCAAATCTAAGTATCATATTGAATAAATTCTTTATCAACTTATTTTGTCGGATGCATCAGATAACATTCACGAAATCTAAGTATCAGAGTGAATAAATTCTTTATCATCGTACTTTGTCAGATATGTCTGATAAAATTGAAAAATTGAAGCATGAGAGTGAATAAACTTTATGTCTTTTGACAGATACTTTTGATAACACTGATAAAATTTAAGCATCAGAGTAAACAAATTCTTTATTAACATTCTTTACCGACATCATTTGTCGGATACGTCGGACAACATTGACAAAATCTATGTATTAGAATGAATAAATTCTTTATATACATCTTTTGTCGGATACATCAGCATCGTCTTTTGTCAGATATGCTTGATAAAATTGAGAAAATCTAAGTATCAGCGTGAATGAATTCTTTATCAAGGTCATTTGACCGATACGTTTGATAACACTCTTTACAACTGATACGTTTGATAAATTCTTTTACAACTTATTTTGTCTGATACATCAGATACCATTCACGAAATTTAAGTATCAGAGTGAATAAATTGTTTATCATCGTACTTTTTCAAGTATGTCTCATAAAAATGAGAATATATGATCCTCGGAGGGAATAAATTCTTTATCTACGTCTTTTGACCGATACTTTTGATAACGCTGATAAAATTTAAGTGTCAGAGTCTTTATTAGCGTTTTTTATCGATATGGTTTGTCGGATAACATTGACAGAAACTATGTATTAGATTGAATAAATTCTTTGTCGAGATCTTTTATCGGATACGTCAGATAACATTCACGAAATCTAGGTATTAGAGTGAATAAATTCTGTATCATCGTCATTTGTCAGATATGCCTGATAGAATTGAGAAAATCTAAGTATCAGAGTGAATAAATTCTGTATCAATGTCTTTTGACAGATGCTGTTAGTAACACTGATAAAATTTAAGTATCAGCGTGAACAAATTCTTTATAAACATTCTTTATTCATATCATTTGTCGGATACGTCGAATAACATTGAAAAAATCAATGTATTAGCATTAATAAATTCTTTATCAACATCTTATCAACGTCGGTTAACATTATCAAAACCTAAGTATCAGGGTAATTAAATTCTTTATCTACTCATTTTGTCAGATAAATGGGAAAACATTGACAAAATCTAAATATCAGGGGGAATAGATTTTTTCTATTTGCATCATTGTCGGATAAATCGCATAAAATTGCCAAAATCTAAGTATCAGATTGAATAAATTCTTTATCAATATATTTTGTCGGATACCTCGGATAATATCGTCAAAATCTAAGTATCAGAGGGAATGTATTCTTTAACAACTTCTTTTGTTTGTTACATCACATAACATTCACAAAATCTAAGTATCAGAATGAATAAATTCTTTATCAACACCCTTTGTCGGATATGTCGGATGAAATTGACAAAATATAAGTATCAGAGCGAATGAATTCCTTATCAACATCCTATGCCGGTTATCTGGATAAAATTGACAAAATCTAAGTATCAGATTGAATAAATTATTTATCAGTTACTTTTGTCAGATATGTTTGATAACATTGTCAAAATCTAAGTATGAGAGTGAATAGGTTCTTTATCAACCTCTTTTGTTGGATACATCGATAACATTCACAAAATCTAAGCATCAGAGCCAATAAATTCATTATCATCCTCATTTGTTGGGTACATCGGATAACATTCACAAAATGTAAGTATCAGAGCCAATAAATACATTATCAGTCTCATTTGTCAGATACGCTTGATAAAATTGAGAAAATCCAAGTATCAGAGTTAATAAAATTCTTATCAATTTCTTTTGACAGATACGTTTAATAACATTGATAAAATCTAAGTATCAGAGTGAAAAAATTCTTTATCAACTTTTTTCTGAATACGGTGAATAACATTATTAAGATCTAAGAATCTGAGTGATTAAATTCTATATTAACATCCTTTTCTCGGATACATAGGTTACAATTAACAGAATATAAGTGTCAGAGTGAATAAATTTTTTTTTATCATCATCTTTTCTCAGATACATAATGATTTTTATGTAACATTTATTTCCAACGTCTCCGATCCTATCTACAATGACTTGAATAAAACAAGTGATTTTTTGACGAAACTCTTCCCCGCCATCAAATTTGATGGTACGTATGAAGTGGCTCTTGTCGACTGTATTCTCAAAAATACATATGATATCCTGAGAAAGGATCGCAAATATGATATAAAAATTAGACCCTATGATTGCCCGCCACCCGCAGGTGATCAACATCAAATTCAAAATATCAATTGGTTGGATTATCCGTATGTTGAATACTCTTGACAGATAACTTTGATAACACTGACCGAATCTAAGTATCATAATGAATAAATTCTTTATCAACTTCTTTTGTCGGATACAACAGATAATATTCACAAAATCTAAGTATCAGAGTGAATAAATTCTTTATCATCGTCCTTTGTCAGCTATGCCTGATAAAATTGAGAAAATCTAAGTCTCAGAGTGAACAAATTCTTTATTAACATTCTTTATCGATATCATTTGGTTGATACGTTGGATAACATTGACAAAATCTATGGGTTAGAAAAAATAAATTCTTTATCAACATCTTTTGTCGGATAGGTCGGGATAAAATTGATAAAATCTAAGTATCTGAGCGAATAGATTCTTTATCAACATCCTTTGCCTGAAATTTCAGTTAACATTATCAAAACCTAAGTGTCACAGTGAATAAATTCGTTATCAACATCTTTTGTCAGATACATCGGATAAAATTGACAAAATCGAAGCATCAGATTGAATAAATTCTTTATCAACATCCTTTCTCGGTTGCATTGGATAACCTTAACAAAATCTAAGTATTAGTGTGAATAATTTTTATCATCATCTTATTTGTCAAACACATCGGATGAAATTGATAAAATAAAAGCATCAGATTGAATACATTCTTTATCGACATCTTTTTGTTGGATACGTTGGATAACAGAGACAAAATCTAAGTATCAGAGTGTATCAGACTGATTAAATTCTTTATCAACATCTATTGACAGACACATAGGATAACATTGAGAAAATCTAAGTATCAGAAAGAATGAATGCTTCATCAACATCCTTTGTCAGATATGTCGGATAAAATTGACAAAATCTAAGTATCAGAGCGAATAAATTCTTTATCATCATCATATGCCGGATACATCGAATAGAATTGATAAAATCTAAGCAGCAGATTGAATAAATTCTTTATCGACATCTTTTGTCAGATATTTCGGATAAAATCGACAAAATCTAAGTATCAGAGTGAATTAAATTCTTTATCAACTTCTTTTGTTGGATACATGGAATAAAATTCACAAAATCTAAGTACCAGAGAGAATGACTTTTTCATCAACATCTTTGTCAGATACAACGTATAAAATTACAAAATCTAACTATCAGAATGAATAAATGCTTTATCAACATCCTTTGTCGGATATATCGGATAAAATTGACAAAATCTAATTACCAGAGCGAATAAATTCTTTATCAACATTCTATCCCGGATACATTGGTTATCTGATTAAAATTGACAAAATCTAAGTATCAGATGGAATAAATTCTTTATCAACATCTTTCATCAGATATATCATATAACATTATCAAAATCTAATTATCAGAGCCAATAAATTTATTATCATCCTCATTTGTCAGTTACGCTTGATAAAATTGAGAAAATCCAAGTATCCCAGTGAATAAATTTGTTATCAGTGTCTTTTAACAGATACGTTTATTAACGTTGACAAAACCTAAGTACCAGAGTGAATAAATTCTTAATTAACATTTTTTTATCGACATCATTTGTCGGATGCGTCGGATAACATTGACAAAATCTATGTATTAGAATTAATAAATTCTTCATCAACATATTTTGTCGGATACATCGGATAATGTTGACAAAATCTAAGTATCAGAATGATTAAATTCTATATCAATATCATTTGTCAGATACATAGGATAACATTGACAAAATCTAAGTGTCAGAGTGAATAAATTCTTTATCAACATTCTTTTCTGAGTACGTTGAATAACATTATCAAAATATAAGAATCGGAGTGATTAAATTCTATATCAACATCCTTTTCTTGGATACATAGGAAACAATTGACAAAACCTGTGTCAGAGTTAATAATTTTTTTTTATCATCATCTTTTTTCAGATACATAATGATTTTTATGTAACATTTATGTCCAATGTCTCCGAGCCTTTCTACAAAGATTTGAATAAAACAAAGTGATTTTTGATAAAACTCTCCCCCGCCATCAAATTTGGCGGAGCATATGAAGTGGCTCTTGTCGACTGTATTCTCAAAAACACATGTGATATCATGAGAAAGGATCACAAATATAATATAAAAATTAGACCCTATGATTTGCCGCCACCCGCAAGTGCTCAACATCAAATGCAAAAGATCAATTGGTTTGATTATCCGTATGTTGAATTATCTTGACAGATAAATTGTATAACACTGACCAAATCTAAGTATCAGTCTGAATAAATTCTTTATCATCGTCTTTGTCAGATATGCCTGATAAAATTGAGAAAATCTAGGTATCAGAGTGAACAAATTGTTTATTAACATTCTTTATTGCTATCATTTGTCGGATACATCGGATAACATTGACAAAATCTATGTATTAGAATGAATAAATACTTTATCAACATCTTTTGCCGGAAATGTCAGTTAACATTATCAAAACCCAAGTGTCAGAGGGAATAAATTCTTTATTAACATCTTTTGTCAGATACATAGGAGAAAATTGACAAAATCGAAGTATCAGATTGAATAAATTCTTTATCAACATCCTGTCTCGGATGCATTGGATAACATGAATAAAATCTAAGTTTTAGAGTGAATAATTTGTATCATCATCTTATTTGTCAATTACATCGGATAAAATTGGTAAAATATAAGCCTCAGATTCAATAAATTCTTTATCGACATCCTTTTAAGGATACGTTGGATAACATTGATAAAATCTAAGTATCAGAATGTATCAGAATGATTAAATTTTTTTATCAAGATCTATTGACAGACAAATTGGATAAAATTGAGAAAATCTTATTCTCAGAAAGAATGAATGCTTCATAAACGTACTTTGTCGGATATGTCGGATAAAATTGACAAAATCTAAGTATCAGAGCGAATAAATTGATTATTATCATCGTATGCCGGACACATCGGATACAATTGATAAAATCCAAGCATCAGATTGAATAAATTTTTTATCGACATCTTTTGTCAGATATGTCAGATAACATTGACAAAATCTAGGTATCAGGGTGAATAAATGTTTTATCAACTTATTTTGTTGGATACATCGAATAACATTCATAAAGTTTAAGTATCAGAGAGAATAAATTTTGTATCAACATCTTTGTCAGATACAACGTATAATATTTATAAAATCTAACTATCGGAATGAATAAATGCTCTATAAACATCCTTTGTTGGATATGTCGGATAAAATTGACAAAATCTAATTATCAGAGCGAATAAATTATTTATCAACATCCTATGCTGGATACATCAGGATATATTCTGGATATATCTGGATAAAATTGGCAAAATCTAAGTATCAGATTGAATAAATTCTTTATCAGCATCTTTTGTCAGATATGTCTGATAACATTGTCAAAATTTAAGTGTCAGAGTGAATAAAATCTTAAGCAACCTCTTTTGTTGGATACATCGGATAACATTCACAGAATCGAAGTGTCAGAACCAATAAATTGATTATCATCCTCATTTCTGAGATACGCTTGATAAAATTGAGAAAATCCAAGTATCAGAGTGAATAAATTCGTTATAAATGTCTTTTGACAGATACGTTTAATAACATTGAAAAAATATAAGTATCAGCGTGAATAAATTCTTTATTGACATTTTTTTATTGACATCATTTGTCGGATACGTCGGATAACATTGAAAAAAAATCTATGTATTAGAATGAATAAATTCTTCATCAACATCTTTTGTCGGACACATCTGATAAAATTGACAAAGTCTAAGTATCATAATGATTAAATTTTATATCAACATCATTTGTCAGATACATAGGATAACATTGATAAAATCTAAGTGTCAGAGTGAATAAATTTTTTATCAACATACTTTTCTGAATACGTTGAATAACATTATCAAAATCTAAGAATCGGAGTGATTAAATTCTATATCACCTCCCTTTTCTCGGATACATAGGATACAATTGACAAAATGTAAGTTGCAGAGTGAATAATTATTTTCTTTATCATCATCTTTTTTCAGATACATCGGATAATATTGACAAAATTTAAGCATCAGAGTGAATAAATTCGTTTTCAACGTCTTTATCGGATACATCAGCTATTATTCATAGAATCCAAGTTCTATTTATTTTGACTTTATGAATTGTTACGTTGAATTTAGGTTTGACCGGTTCTAGATGGCAGAAAACCCGCTTAGACACACAGTCATAGTTAGAGAGACAGGCAAAAAGTTGGGTTAATTTAGGTTCACTTAGAGTGGTGCGCCACTCCGATTTATCCGACAATGATGCTGATAGAAAAATTTATTCCCTCTGATACCTAGATTTTTTCAATGTTATCCCATGTATCTTACAAAATAAGCTGATAAAGAATTTAATCACTCTGGTACTTAGGTTTTGATAATGTTAACTGACATTTTCGGCAAAGGATGGTCATAAAGAATCTATTCGCTCTGATGCTTAGATTTTATCAATTTTACCCCGACCTATCCAAAAAAAGATGTTGATAAAAAAATTATTCATTCTAATACATAGATTCTGTCAATGTTATCCGACTTATCCGACAAATGATATTGATAAAGTATGTTAATAAAGAATTTTTTCACTCTGATGTTCGAATTTTATCAGTGTTACTAAAAGTATCTGTCAAAAGACATTGATAAAGAATTTACTCACTCTTTTAGTTAGATTTTCTCAATTCTATCAGGCATTTCTGACAAAGGACGATGTTAAAGAATTTAATCACTCTGATACTCAGATTTAGTGAATGTTATCTGATGTATCCGACAAAAGATGTTGATAAAGAAATCATTGTAATACATGGATTCTGTCAATGTTATCCGACGTATACGACAAATGATATTGATGAAGAATGTTAATAAAGAATTTCTTCACTCTGATACTTAAATTTTATGTTTTATCAAAAGTATCTGTCAAAAGACATTGATAAAGAATTTATTCACTCCGATGCTTATATTTTTTCAATTTTATCAGACATATCTGACAAAATTCGATGATAAAGAATTTATTCACTCTGATACTTAGATTTCGTGAATGTTATCTGATGTATCCGACAACATAAGTTGTTAAAGAATTTATTCACTATTAGGCTTAGATTTGGCTAGTTTTATCAAACATATTTGTCAAATGACATTGATAAAGAATTTTTTCACTCAGATACTTAGATTTTCTCAATTTTATCAAGTATATCTGACAAAAGACGATGCTGATGTATCTGACTAAAGATGTTGATAAAGAATTTATTCATTCTATTAAATAGATTTTGTCAAGGTTATCCGGCGTATCCGACAAACGATATCGATAAAGAATGTTAATAAAGAATTTGTTCACTCGGATACTTAAATTTTATCAGCTTTATCAAAAATATCTGTCAAAAGACATTGATAAAGAATTTATTCTTTCTGATGCTTAGATTTTTTAATTTTTTCAGACATATCTGACAAAGTACGATGATAAAGAATTTATTCACTGTGATACTTAGATTTCGTGAATGTTATCTGATGTATCTGACAAAATAAGTTGATAAAGAATTTATTCAGTATGATAATTAGATTTAGGTAATACTATCAAACGTATCTGTCAAAAGACATTGATAAAGAATTTATTCACTCTGATACTTAGATTTTCTCAATTTTATCAAGCATATCTGACAAACGACGATGATAAAGAATTTATTCACTCTGATACGTAGGTTTTATGAATTTTCTCTGATGTAACTGACAAAGGAAGTTGATAAAGAATTTATTCACTCTAATACATAGTTTTTGACAATATTATCCAACGTATCCGACAAAGGAGGTTGATAAAGAATTTATTCAATCTGATACTTAGATTTAGTCAATTTTATCCGATGTATCTGACAAAGATATTGATAGAAAAAATTTATTCACTCTGACACTTAGATTTTGTCAATGTTACCCTATGTATCCGAGAAAAGGTGTTGATAAAGAACTTATTCATTCTGATACTTAGATTTTCTCCATGTTAACTTATCTATCCGACATAGGATGTATGCAAATTCCTTTTCCAACATCCCCGATCTTTCAATAGACATTCTCAACGTTTGATATGGTAGCATACTCTAAAAATAATGAACACATAACAATGTAATGCATAATATTTTTAATGAAATAATGTCATGTAGGATATTAATACAAAAAAATATTATTATACATTATTAATATCAATGAACAACAATGGGCATTTTGAATCTGTTCCATAAAATAGTACACTATGTTCTCTCTTGATATTGTAGCTATTGTCTTCTCTTAGTTCGTAATCAGTAGAATAATCATTAATCCATTTTGAGTCATACACAATTTCTGCAGGGGGGTCATCCACATGTTCAATATGGATTTTATCTTTGCTATTATTTGGTTCATTGAGTCTTTGATCAATGATGGTAGTAACGTTTGCTGGCACTTTGTTTTTCATCGATTCATCTTTATAATCCTTAGTGATATATTCCTTAGCGATACATTCCTTAGGTAAAAGTTCTGGCACGTAGACAAGATATGGTTTATGATATTAGCAGAAGAGTACGCCTGTCTTCTTCTAACCTTCCATTGAATGCTAATACCCGAAAGCTGACGATAGGATGTATTGGTAGGTAATGTGTTACCTGCATTAGTAGCAAGGAGTTGTCCTGTATCATCAACGATTATTTTGTTGTTGGCATTCTCTTTGAGTGCAATCATTTCTGGCGCTCTCAATCTCGCATATCCACCAAGATAAGAGTTGAATTTTTTGGGTACTAAGGAATTTAATTCCTTACTGACATGAAAATGCATGCATACGTTTCCGATAGTTCTACCACTTGTACTTGCTTTGTAGTTCAAATACTTCTCCATGTCAGCATTCAATGGTACAATAACACTATCATGTGAACGCACTTTCTAAAAATGCTTCATCTTCACTTTTTTTTAATGATTTGAGTTATGTGTTTATCCTTCCACTGCATAAAAAATACTGATTTAATACATGCAGGAAACTAGGTAGTGTCGATAAGCCGTCATATAGTACCAGTGGGAAAGCTGCGTCGTGTCTCTGAGCAAGTATAGAGTATGATTGGTAGAGCCGCAAGCATATTTCATGTCATTTTAAGATGCGTAAAAAAAAGTTGAATAATCTCCAAGTCCAAAAAAATTTAGTCCAAAGAAAAAAAAGTGCTACTACAAATATTATTTTTCTAATAGTAGAAGTCATGACCAACATATCTATGCCATTCTCATTTTGAGTTTGGAAAATTTTATATGTAAATTTTTAATGTTTTACGTATGTTTCAACTCATTCTAAGACATGTAAAAAAGTTGACAAAAATATACCATGTTAAAAAAAAAAGTTAAAAAAAAATTAAAAAAAGTTTAAAAAACTGGAGAGAGGGAGCTCAAAAAGCTGGAGAGGGCCCCATAGAGTTTGGGGATAGAAAACCTTTGGAGGTTGAGGTTCTTGGTGTTAGGGTCATTGATGATTGCGATCCTTGATGTTTAAAACCTACAATCACCTCACTACTCGGTTTCTAAGGATTTATAAGAATTGTTCTGAATTTCTTTATTAAAATTCTTTTCTTGGCATCTACATCTCTATTTGTATCAACTTTTTAGTATGCTATAATGTTAGAGCATATTTTATATTGACAACACGGTTCAAATGGTACTTGTGTAGTGAACAGAACACATCCAAGAATTAGAGTCAGGTCGACTCATGATGTCTTCCTGTCATCATTAATCGTTTCCGTAGATTGATGCCTTGGATTTTATTCCAAATTTATAATAAATCGCCTATGAGTTAGCAACCCCTTCGGGGTTACTTTAACTGGTGAGCAGTTTACCCCTTTTTTACCACCTTCAAACAATTTAATTCAGAATGTTATCTACCTCTGTTTCGCCTCTATTATTCAATATCCAATTAAGATCATTAATTGCATAGTTATGCAAATGCTATACCTTTTTTACAAATCGAGTTAGTTTACACAAATGTTATAACTTTCAACGTAAAACAAACATCCCATTCCTTATTCTTTAATTACCCTTGACGCATTCCTATGCAAACCAGTCTTGACTAAAGGCCATGGTCCAGAAAATAGGTGTTGCCTCAGAAACCTGTCTAGTTGCATTACACAATCTCGTCCCTGGTTCCAAATATAACATGTTTGTTCGCTTTATAGGTTCATAATATAGAGGGTTTGGTTGTTTTATACCATCTAGCTCTCGACCAGCATATAAGATACTACTATAATGCTAATTCCCAATAAGGCATCTCAGCAGTATCCCAAGAACGACTGAAGGTATTATGTTCAAACTTTCAGGGCTACTTCTGCTCTTGAAATTTAACCAAATCCAATTAGTGTAAGAGTATCCAAGCTATCAAAGAAAGTAAACAGATTTTTTTTGCGAATGGTATCAAGTTTTCTATTTCAGGTCAACTAGAGGTGGTTTGAAACTCAATTAACCAGTAGTATTTGTGTCTAGATTTTTAAAAGGGTGTATGTTGTTAAAAATTGCTGAAAATTTTTCTCCAGCATAAAATTAGCAGGCCAAACTATAAAGTCTTAAAAAACGAAAAGATTTAAAGTGCTATTTCCTTTTTCCCTGAAAAAACTATGTCAATATAAAACAAACAGAAATTAAATAAAAAACTTTCCACAAAATAAGTTTTCACTTTAAATTTGCACTTTACTGAAAAAATACAAATGAACGTGCATTGTCAGTTAAATATACATACATCTGATATTTAGCAATCAAAATGTTAATATTATTTGATTTATTAAAGTAAAAACATTTATATTTTTTTAGTAAAGTGTAAATTTTGTTCTGGCCTTGGGAAGGCATAGGTTTTTTTTTACCCAACTTATGTTAATTTCTGCTCGTTTTGAGTTTGACTCGGTTAATTATTGTAATTTCTGTTCGTTTTGGGTTTCATTTATTTCTGGATGCGGGTTTGTGGTTTTTTCACGCTTGGTAGATTATTTGATTTCATTTTTGCTCTTTTTTGTTTAATGGAGCTCTTTATTTTTCTTTGAAAAACTGTAATTTGTGAAAAAAGTTATTTTAATTAATCAGTAATTAAAAACCATAGCAAAATAACAAACAGTCGTAATAAATCATAAATCCGCTCAAACATGCTAACCGTCCATTTCAATTTACTTCCAACAGTTTCAACGCCTTTTTTATGCATCTCACATACAAGACAGTATACCACTTAAGTACACTTTTGTCATATAGTCTGTTATATAGACATAGGGGATTCACGTCCGGCTACTCTTCTGAACGGGTTTTCACGTAATTTGTTCTTTCTCTGAAGGACACAGAATTTTTCCTCATCATCCTGGAGCTGTGGTTTGATGAGTTGATTTGTGCACTCAAGCAACTCAAATTGGATAATAATTCTTAGATGGTAAAGTAGGGTGTCTACATAGTCTTTAGCCCTTGATTTAGATTCACCTTTAACGCTCCATAGAATAATATTCGTTCTTCTATCAATGCATTCTACCACAAGGACTCTGTGCTAATTCACTGAAACCTGGTGGCCTTATAGTTTGGTCATGTAATTGCTGTAATTCTTTTTAAACAATTATTTTTGGGGTGCCTGTACGTAATGTAGAAAAACATAAACGGGATGAGATTGGTTTGGAACATGGAAATCAGCACCACCCCCATAAGATTAGAATGGAGAGGAGACCCAACACACAATAAATTGCCGAAACAACAAGGCTGAATACCCTGCTGCAATCCAAAATAAACCATGGTATATAAAATTCACGAAGACCCAAAGGTGGCATAATTTTGAAACATGAATAAAAATTCTGTGAATGACGAGGTGAAATTCCTGCTAAATCACTAGTAAATGTTTTTTTTTAACTCTTGTTGGCTTAAGTATAGATGGAAAAGTAGGTAACCAAATGTTTAAACAGTAAATTCTATAGGAATAAAAAAAGAGGAAGATGAAAAAGGTAGAGGATAGGTCTGGGGAAAAAATGATGAATTTTCTTAATTCTACCTATATTTCTTACCAGGATTCTACAATTAAAGTAACGTGCTGCTTAAAAAATAAAAGTGTCATTAATCACTATCCCAATGTCAATTCTCACACGCAATCAGTATAATAACTTCATTAAATGTGTGCAATTCCTTAATACATGAATGCAAATTTCGCAAAGGAAATAATAAAGTTAAACCTAGTTATTTTAAGCTATTAACTGATTCCTTCATAAACTTTTCTGGTTGCTCTGCTAATGACTGTTGCATCATAAGCAAGAAGTATAGCTGTTTTACTAGTTGGGTTTAAAGTTCGTATAATTTTTTTCTATGCCAAAATTTTATTTATGCAATATCTTAAAATATTAATAAATGTAAAAAATCATATCCGGGTTGCAGTGGTAGCTCGCAACCTAGTAAGAGACGATCACGTCCAACTTCAAGAAATATAATAACCCATAACTCTTCAAAATAGACTCAGATCAAAACAAAAGTACACCATTAGAACCGCCTTGTTCGAAACCATTTTATTGGAAACTTGCTTTCCCTTGGCTTTAACAACAAGGGAAATACATTGGATTGAAAATAAAGAAAAGTGGCAGCTGCTACAGCACTCTGCCCAAACGGCATTTTTTTCACAGATAGCTTGGCACTGTAAGATCTTAGAGAGTTGTTCAATGGACCATTTTAAAGGAAATTACTAGATCTAGTGCTATTTTTAAAGTTTTTTAAATTTTAAATACAGTCAAGTTTTCCACTAAAAACTGCATTTTTATGGCTAATCTTGATGAATTACTTCATAATCGTAGGTAATAACCATATATGAAGTAATAAGGGAATGCAATATTTATACGCGCTTATCTTTCGACAAGATAATATAAGACATATATAATGAGTCGATGTAGTTCATTATAAATATTGCCCTATGTAAGTTTCAATGGATATAGCTGAAACCCAGCAAAAAAAAAAAACTGTAGCGAAGAGTGACTGAAAATAAGATAATGCAAGCATCTTTTGAAATGTTGCATATCAGGGGTATGGTGCCATACTGAGGATCGTTTTTTACTCTCAACTAAGAAAAAGCCGTAGGCCTTTTTCTAAAAACCAGGGTTTGTAAAATTCCGGGTTATAGCAGTAGGCAGTAACCTAGTTAGAGAGGATCACGTCCAATGTTGAGAAATATAATAAACCATAACTCCTAAAAATAGAGTAAGATCAAAACAAACAGTACACCAACAGAACCGCCTTGTCTTAAACCCTTATATAGGAAACTTTCTGTCCCTCGACCTGAACAACAAGGGAAATAAATTGGCTTGAAAATGAAGAAAAGTGGTAGCTACTATAGCATTCTGCCTAAACAGCATCCTGTTTTCTCTTTTTTTCTTTTCCACAGATAGCTTGGCGCTGGAACATCGTAGAGAACTGTTCAATGGCTCATTTTAAAGGAAATTGGCTCATTAAAAAATTTTTTTTTTAATAAAATCAATTCTTTGCGAAAAACTTCATTTTTCAGTTTCAATATTGATCAATGACGTCATAATCGTAGGTTATAGTACTTAAAGCCTTGATCATCGGATAAAGCTGAAACTTAGTAAAAGACAATTATGCTGCGGTACCATTGCATATATTGGACTGACTTAGCTGCCTGATAAACGGCATCTTTATTTGATGATATTTTGTATAAACGGCTTGTTTTCTTTTTCACAAATAGCATGGTACTGGAACATCGTAGAGAGCTGTTCAATGGCTCATTTCAAAGGAAATGGGTTGAGTTAAAAACCTTTTGTAATTAAAACAAATTATTTAAAAGAAATAACCAATTTTTCTGCTAAAAACTGATTTTTATGGTCAATTTTGACCAAATACGTCATAATCGTAGGTTGTAGCCAGGTCGTCTCTTACTATTCTAATTAGGTAAAAGCCATAGGATTATTCTGTTTGTAGTTATCAAACAGTTCGTGGCAGCAAACTTTGTTACATAAAGGATCTATATTTTGTTATAATTTTTGATTATGTAAGGTCCATCTTTATCTTTATGTGTCTGACAGTTTCATGTGCTGGGTGGTACTCTCCTGAATTTATTGAATATTTACGGACTGTCCATAAAAACGTACTTGGTGTGGCAAACATGACCTCAGCAGAGTGGACGTGTCTAGATCCAGCTGCTTTTTCCATGCAGTTTGATAAAAAACGGACACCTATATTTAATGAGCTAATTAGTTCAAAGACAAATCCTTTGTTTCGTAAAATTAAGGATCATTTCTGGCGTATCGAGTATAAGAAACGAGGTACGCCTCATGTACACTGTGTGTTGTTGATTGAAGATGCTCCTATTATTGGGAAATCAACAGCATCTGAAGTGATTCAGTATATTTATTGTATTATAACTTGTGAAATACCTAATAGATTGACAAGTCCAACTCGTCACAAAATAGTCAAAGACCATGAAGTGCACCACTGTAATAAATACTGTCAAAGAAAATATAAGAGAAAAAGAGGAAGATGGGTTACATATTGTAAGTTTGGCTTTACTCGTCCTACAAAGGAACGTACAGAATTATATGACATCCTTGACTGCTTGGCTCATGGTACAGACCGTAAAAAGCCAAGAAAAAGAATGTATCATCTGCTTCGAAGAGATGACGAGTGTTATATAAATGACTATTCTCTTGCGTTACTAATTGCTAATCAAGCAAACATTAATGTTCAATATATTGACCATTAGGGCTGTAAATTGCCGTATTACATTACCGATGACATGACTAAAGCAGAGAGTGTCGAAATAGAAGCAATGTGGAAGGAAGTGAATAATGCATGCAAAAGTTTTGGTCAACGAACTATGTCCTACTTGTTGAATTCCATAGAAACCCGTCAAGTTGGAGCAGTTGAAGCTGCTGATTGGCTTCTTGGTACTAAATTGTGTAGTATTTCTAGGCAATTTAGATATATTGACCTCGCGAAAAAGAATGAGGTGAAGAGGACACTGAGAAAAAATGAGGAGCTTGAAAAGCTTGCTAAAAACGATCTACAGAGTAGTGATTTGTACATTTCCCACTGGGTTATTGATTTCTACCCTAATAGACTGGAACATATGGAAAACATCAGTCTTTTTCAGTTATTGTCTTGGTACGAACGGGAACGTAATGATTCTGATGATAATATAATGTCAAGTGACGGGTCCTTCTACCTCAGAAAAAGCCTCTTTAAACCGTATATCATGCAGCACAGATTGGTAAGTCCATTAGAATCTGACGAGAAGAAGGATGCTTACTATCTTTTAAAATTGTTTAATCCTTGGCGAAATGAAAATGAACTAGTAGTCAGTGGAAATAGCAGCTACGAAACCTACTGTGTTGAAAGTGTAAACTATCCCGACATGGTAGCTTACCACAAAAATTTGTTGTTAAGATGAAAGCTATATTGAATTTGAAGAAAGGGTCCGAGAACGTGTAAAAGAAATTATGAAGGCAGAAACTATTGATGAAAGCATTGAAGATGACCCAGAAAATGCAATTCAGGGAGCAGTCATTGACAGAGCAGCAAATGCTATGGAGCATTCACTAGACGCAAACAATCAGATTTAAAATGGTTATCAATGTCGTGAGAAGACTACTTTGCAACAAGTTCAAGAATGAAGATTGTCCCGTTATAGTTATGGCACCTACTGGTATTGCTGCACATAGCAAAAATGGTTTAACAATACATAGTTGTTTAAGTTTAGCTATTTATTAGGAAAACACCACAAAAAAACACACCTCTCTCCACTGAAAAACTTCTTACTTTGCGAAAGACACTTAAGGAGACGCGAATTTTTATTATTGATGAAATGAGTATGGTTTCGTCTCTTCTTTTAACCTACATTCACATAAGACTATCAGAAATAATGGCAGTTGATTTGGCAACGGGTAATGCTTACAGTAAAGAACGATCTCTCGCCCATAGCAACTGATGTATGGTGGTTCCAGGGGTAGTTACATAAAGGACCGATATAGCTCTTCATAAACGGTGTTTGTCAATTATTACATTAAAAAACGATCATTGGAATAAAAAATTATTGCATACATTGGACTTATTTAGCTACTTGATGGTTTTCTGGGTTGCAGCGATAGCTAGTAACCTAGTAAGAGACGATTACGTCCAATGTTAAGAAATATAAAAACGCACAATTCCTAAAAAAATTCAGGTCAAAACATAAAGTTCACCATTACAACCGTCTTATCCCACACCCCTGTATAAGAAACTTTCTGTCCCTTGGCTGGAACAGGAAGGGGAATATATTGACTTGAAAATTCAGAAAAGTGGCAGCTACTACAGCATTCTGCCTAAACGGCATCTTTTTTTTCTTTCTTTTCCACTGATAGCTTGGCACTGGAACACCGTAGAAAGTTGTTCAATGGCTCATTTTGAAGGAAATTAATGGGGTTGAAACCTTTTGTAATTAAAACAAATTATTTTTAAAACAGAGTAAATTTTTCCACTAAAAACTGCATTTTTGACGTCTTTTGGTGCTGTAGTCTTTTCAAAGATATTTGATTTTTGAAGCAATCAAACACTTCATGGTAAAGTTATGTTAAAAGATGATTATTAGATCCGGGTTGCAGCGGTAGCTAGCAACTTAGTAAGCGACGATCGTGTCCAATGTTAAGAAATATAAAAACCCATAACTCCTAAAAAAAAAGGTCAGATCAAAACAAAAAGTACGTAATTAGAACCGCCTTGTCCGAAACCCCTGTATAGGAAACTTTCTGTCCCTTGGTTTGAACAGCAAGGGAAATATATTGGCTTGAAAATCAGAAAAGTGGCAACTAATACAGCATTCTGCCTAAACGGTATCTTTTTTCCTTTTTTTAACATAAAAGATCAAAGATCATTTTTTAACATAAATGAGTCAAGAGGATCTAATGTAGTACTAATTAACAGAAATTCTATTTAGACTTTAAATAGATAAATGTGTAAAAATTGCCTCTGGCAGGATTTGAACCTGCAGCCTTCGGAGTAGCATTAACACTTAATTATAGTATAGGTTAGTAATTCCATAAATAGCTTGGCACTGGAACATCGTGGATAGTTGTTCAATGGCTCATGTTAAAGGAAATTAAAGGGGTTAAAAACCTTTTGTAACTAAAACGAATTATTTTTAAAATAGAATCAGTTTTTTACGAAAAACTGCATATTTCATATTAATGATTGATCAATGACGTCATAATCGTATACCATCGGTAGGATTTGAATCCGCGCCTCCGAAGATACTGGTTGCTAACACCAGCGCTTTGGACCACTTGGCCACGCTGCCTCTCATAACTATATATGTTAATCCAGGTTGCAGCAGTAGCTAGCAACCTAGTAAGAGACGATCACGCCCAATGCTAAGAAATATAAAAACCCCGAACTCCTAAAAATAGAGTCAGATCAAAATAAAAGTACATCATTAGAACCACCTTGTCTGGAACCCCACTAGATAAATATTTGTTTTATTATAGAACCACTCCTTAACTGGGCATTTATCCCTTGCTCCAGCTGGGATTGAACCCATAATCCTCTAATCAAGAGGCACGCTTTCATCCACCGTACTGGGACAGAGTATATTACAGTTTGATTTTTCTACAAACTGTGTATACTCTTTTGATAAAGTTTACATTAAAAGACGATCATTGGAATAACAAACCATTGCATACATTGGACTTAGTTAGCTACTTGTTACCCAACTTGATAAAAAACACTGTTTGACGTCATAACCAGATGTTAAAACAATCATGGTTG
>JAQQPU010004183.1:15413-41461 GCA_029168905.1 Artemia sp. Kazakhstan ARC1039 | reverse complement strand
ATAAAGAACACTCCCAATTTGACTTATTCCCAAATCACCAGGAAACCTTTCTCCCTTCCCTTGCACTTTACCCCCCCTGGCTACCCTACCAGTATGACTCTGGTTTAAGAGTAAGCAGGCAGAACGATCCACAGGTAGAACATCTATGCAGAGTTTCTAAGACTATAAATAGTAAGACGAATTCCACCGTAGTTCCATCCCAAGTTAATAATATTCCCATAATTTGTTCGCTGTCCTCCTTTTCTCTCAAGCCTGGTCCAGTCCCGCCTTTTAATAATGCCTCAAAACCACACCCTTACCCACAGCATCCTTCTCATAAACTTCAACCCTAAATAACTCCCAGCCCTCATCCCGAAAAAGATGCCTCTCCTTTCCCAGATCCACGTTCCTCCCACCCCCCACTGCCTCCCACAATTAACAAACAAAAAATTGCCCTCTTTAGTAACCGTTTTATCTTCCCAAAGTTGCTTGTTACGAACGCCGAAAGCCTGAATTTCGACAAATTGATCGAGCTAGAGGCCCTTTGTCAAGTACACAAAATTGATGTAATTGCCGTAACTGAGGTCCAAGCACAGAACACTGATTTATTGAAAATTAATAACTACTCCCAATTCATAAAACTTCGTCCCCATGATCACCCCCTAGGTAAAAAGGGAGGTGGAATACTATTATTTGTAAATAATTATCTCTTTCCTAAATTAATTCATACTCCCAACCTTTCAGATTACGATGAAATCATTTGGGTAAGTGTAAGACCCAAAGTTTTACCACGCCCCTTTAATTTGATTGTGTTTTGCTGCTTCTATTATTCCCCAAATCAAAACGCTGCACAAAGACAGCAATTCTACCAACAACTGCATAGTAGTGCCGACTTTGTCCTATGCAAATTCCCGAACGCCGGTATTTTCTTAGTAGGTGATGCTAATGATCTAAAGTTAAATCCCCTTTGTAGTTCCCTAAACTTAAAACAAATAGTAAAAATACCAACAACAAAAGGAAACTCAACCCTTGATTTGATTTGCACCAATTTGCAGGCTTTCTATGCCCCTCCTGTCCCCTTGCCCCCATTAGGAGGAAGTTGCCATTTTTGTTTATTAACGAAGCCTCTCAATAGCTTTAATCATACTTTTTCTGTTACTGAGTTCTCTTATCGCCCAATTTCCAATGATGGCCTTTACACATTTGGATCTTGGATTACCAATGAAAACTGGCTGGCCCTCAAAGGAAAAAATGACATTAATTTTAAAGTCTCCGAATTCCAAAATCTGATTAAAACAAAATACATAAATTCCTTCCCTGTGAAAAAAGTAAAAACATGTTCTAATGGCAAACCTTACATTACTAGCCAATTGAAAAAACTAATTAGAATTAAATTGAATCTACTAAAGAGTGGCAAAACATCCAAAGCGAACTCACTGCATAAACATATAAAAAAAGAAATACGTAAATCTGCTTCTTCATATTACAAATGCAAAGTCCAGGACTTATTTTCTACAAAGCCAAAATAACGGTATAATAGAATAAAGAAAATTTGTGGGAAAACACATAATAATATAGATTTCCATTTCCAAGAAGACCCTTCATTTACAGCCAATGATCTGAACAGGTTTCTTTCTTCCATAGTTCAGAACCTCCCTCCCCTTTCTTTTGACACTCCTTATGATTTGTGCTCTCTCAATTTTCCCGTTATTTCGCCCTCGGATGTAGAGGCAAAAATTAAGAACATTAAAAAGTGTAGTACATGTCCATTAGACATTCCGATTGTACTAATTAAAGCCTTTGCCGACAACCTCTCAGAGCCTTTGTCCTAACTTTTTAATGAAATTACCTCTACTGGTAAATTTCCAAATTGTTGGAAATTAGGTTTTATTACTCCTGTAAAAAAGAAAGGTAAAAATCAAGATTTTGATGGTGTCCATCCCATTACTCTTACTCCAGTTTTTTCGAAGTTATATGAAAGCTTTTCAGCTGAGTGGTTGAAAGTAAAAATAATCCCAAATGTTGACCTAAGACAATTCGGAAACCTACGCTCTACATCTACTACCCACTATCTTGTTCACCTTATGGACACAATATGCAAAACACTCGAAAAACCCAATACCTGGCTCAATGTTATCGCTGTTGACTTGCAAAAAGCTTTTGATTTAATCAACCACAATATACTATTAGAAAAGCTATCTAATGACTTTCAAGTTGACCCTTATTTAATTAGAATAATTGCGTCTTTCCTCTCTAACAGAACGCAAGTCGTGAAATACCTGAATGTATATTCTGATCCCCTCCCAATTTATAATGGTGTGCCCCAAGGAACCCTCTTAGGTCCAATTTTATTTCTTACAATGATAAATAACCTTGGTGTTTATTTCCCGGATAGATGGAAATTCGTTGATGATCTAACTGTCTTAGAGACATGTTCCAAAAATTCCAAAAGCAACCCAATGTACATCTCAGAATCAATATCAGCCAAAGCTCTTACTGATGATATGAAAGTCAACTGTTCTTACTATTAATTTCCTTAAAACTCCTCCTTCTTTCTCCTGTCCAATCCCCCCTGAAATGTCCGTTACCACTATGAAATTACTGGGTGTTACCATCTCAAGCGACTTAAAATGGGATTGTCATATTAATGACATCTTAAAACGTGCAAATGCTGCATTTTCCCTCCTTAAAAAATTTAAATGCCCTAAATCGCACTGTTTGAGGATTTTCTTGTCATTTGTACGCCCAACCCTTGAGTACGCCTGTCCTGTTTGGCATCCTGGCATTTCTATTGAATTGTCGGATAGAATAGAGGCAGTACAAAAAAGGTGCCTAAGAATTATCTTCAATGAGGGTAAAGTACCTTATATTTCCCTTCTTAGGAGAGCTAATCTTGTCACCCTTAAGGAAGGGAGAGCAAAAATTACCTTGCGTTTTGCTAACAATGCCCTTCATAACCCTTGAACAACTCCCCTTTTCCCCAGTCAATATTCACCCCTTCGACCCCGCCTCCCGCGTTCTGTGTCAACAAAAATCCCCCTTCTCGCCCCAATAAGAGTTTGCACTGAAGATATAGAAGAACTTTTATCTCCTACATAGTTGACATTTTCAACCACTGAATCTCCACTGCCCCCCCCCCGCTCTTTACCTCATAGTTATTAATTTAATGCCCATTTTGCAAATTAGGGGGTTTTATATTTATGTTTGTTAGTCACCAACTAACTTATATAAACTAACAAACATAAATATAAAACCCCCAAATTTGCAAAATGGGCATTAAATTAATAACTATGAGGTAAAGAGCGAGTGAGGGGGGGGGGGGGCAGTGGAGATTCAGTGGTTGAAAATGTCAACTATGTAAGAGATAAAAGTTCTTCTATATCTTTCAGTAAAAATATAACAACGTCAAAAGTCAGCAAACAAAAAAATTATTTTGTTTGCTGACTTTTGACGTTGTTATATTTTTGCTGACGACATTGACCTTCTAATTTTATGAGTTTACTTTGTACTTTGTTTTTACGTATTTGACATTGACCCTTTTATAATTTGCTGTTGTTGTTTGATTGTTTGTTTTTGTTGTTTTTTTTTTTTGCTGTATTTGACGCTAAAGTGCGAATTTGGCCCTTTTGGGCTTGTGATAGCCATTTTTCAGCAATAAATCTTATCTTATCTTACTTGTTAGTTTGGTTAAAATCACCACAGACAACAATGGCTGGACAACAAAAAACAACAGCAATAGTCCACTGCTTTCTGGAGGTGCAAAATCAGTTCTTTACAATTTCTGGCACTCTCAGGGTAGTAAATTGCCACTAAAATAATCACAAGAGAAATGGTGAGGTAGTGACTTGGGCTTTGTGTAAATCCATAGAGACTCATGGTCTGAATCTTGTAGATTGTCCAAGAACCAATAGGAAATATTGTTCCTGCAGAAAATAGCAAAACCTCCCTCATTGTGGTTTATGCCTCTGTCTTCTCTTGTTACAAATCTAGTGGCAAAGCCAGTGACTGAGCAATTTTGTTCAGTCACATTCCAGCATTCAGTAATTGCAGCAATAGCTATGTTATTTTGTTGCAGGAAAGGTCTATATGGTTTTCATCTAGCAAAAGCAGGAACAACAGGGCACAAAATGAAAACTAAACTAAGATAATGGCCTGCATTGCCAAACAGCACAAGAGCCATCAAAATAACATTTTTTTCCTTAGTAAAAGGCAAAAGATTAACTCGAGATGGACTAGTACATGATATTAGATTTGTTGCTGCTACTATATTCAGATTGAGGACAGGCCATGCCAAAACCTGTTCAGTTTTGCATAAGTGGGGCAGAGCTGACTCTCTGTATTGTGATATTTGTAATGAGTATGATGATGTTAGACATATCCTAATGAAGTGTAGGAAATATGATGTACAAAGAAATGTATTTAGAAGTTTAATTTTAAAGTATTTCAGTGCATTTACAATGAGAGCAATCCTTGGTAATGCTAAGTCCCCTAAGTGGGCCCATAGAAAGGCTATATCCTTATTGACTAAGTATATAAAAAATTGTAATCTGCATAATGTTCTATAATTTTTGTATTTTATTTTATTTTTTTTTCTTTAGATATGTTAATTGACCATAGCAGAATGTGATGTGCAAAAGGATGTCAGTGCTTTAAGTAAGAACACTGTACAACGTCTTAGTACAACCCCATGATAGTTAAGTGTTGATGCGGCCTGTGCCAAACATATATTTGTGTGATTCAAAGTGACTTGGCTCCATTTGCTCAAATGTCAACTAAACAACAACAACAACATTTTCTTCAAGTTCTTTTATAAACAGTAGTTCATAAAGCTTGAATAAACTGGTTGAAACAGTTTGTGCCTGAAAGATAAGCATTGATTAGAAGTTTTTTGGAATAGGAGACAGATCTCTTACATAGGATGTTGACAGAACCAAGTCCTGCATAAAAATTATCTGCAGCACTAACATGAGATGTTCTAAAAGCAAAGGACCACCAGTTGCTATATGTAGAGCATGAATTTCATCTATGCCCAATTACATCTTTGGCTTAAGGTGCATAATAGCATTAGTCAAAGACATTACAGACATTGTAAAATCAGAGAATGCATACAAAAATTGGTCAAGCTCTTAAGAATATTTGTATTCTAGTTGGGGATCTGGTTAAGAGGATTTGCCATCATAGAAAGAATACCACTCAGACAGAGGAAAATCAACAGCAGAAAGGAAGATTTTGGTGATCTTTGGATAGTGTGTCAACCAAAGGAAATGAGGTTTATCTTTGATTTTTTGTGCTGATAGTTCTGTGGTTTTGAAGTTCCTTGGCAAACTTTTTCTTTGTTGCAATGCAGATGGAATTAGCAGGACCAGACCATGGTTGGTTGCATTCAATCCATAGGTGTAGCCACAACTTTGCTGAATCACAAAATGGGAGAGACCTTCATTTTCATGCCACTTGGGAACTGTTCCTGGATGACAATGCTTCAATGGAACAGCAAAAGATTCTGCATATTGTAAAGCATGCCATATCTCTGCACAATAGATATCAAGTAGAATGCCTTTTTCCTCAGAGGGCATGATTAGCAGGAAAAACAGTACCTTAATCTTAGAAAGGATTGTGGAAACACTATCCCAATACAGTTCTGGGTTGATTAATGCCCAATTATGTTTTAATCAATTGTTTAGGTGTTTTTGGGTGACTAATGGATGTCTGAGAAGTTTGATTTGGTGGGAAAGAAAACAATACATGCAGGTGATCAGATATAAATAATCACAAAGAACCTTTGTTTTGAAAGACATCTAAGGAAGGAAAAGTGATAACATGGTCTGTTGGATGTGGACAAGGAATTGTGAATGTATGTGAAATCTTGGTATTTATCAGCAACATACAATCAATTATTGAATATTTCACCAATCAGAGAAGAGTAGGCACATGGAGCAGTTAGGCTACAGTTAAGATCCCCAACAATTAGACATGCAGAATTACTAGAAATAATGCTTGAAATGCTTCTACATAACTTTTCAGCATAAGAGCAATAAGTAAGAGCAATAAGTGGGGTGGGTAAATTTCATGGTAACTTTGCAGTGACCCATATAATTTAGCTAGGATGAAAGTGAAAACATCATTTGATGCTTTTTTATGCCTTTTCATAATTCATATAAAATACCTTTGGGGCCCCTTTAAGCACTCAAGATGCAATTAGCCCCAGAAGCAATTATTGGATTGTGAAAGAGCATAAAAAAGGCATCAAACGAAATTTTTGCTTTCATCTTAGCTAAATTATAGTGCCACCTAGGAATTTACCATTTATTCTGTAAATCATAAATATTAAATATATTTTTTTTTTCAATTACTAGTCAAAACAGAGAGCACATTTTTAATTTATGCTGACAAATTATTGGTTAAAATTTCACCAAGAAGGTTGGGCTCTTGTTACTACTCTCACATTGCATAATGCTGTAGTAAAATAAGGGTGATCCATAAACCTGTCTCTATTTTTCCAGAATGCCAAAGAAAAGCAGTCTTTTCCAAAAAGAGGTATTTTACCCCGGCACATACACAAGGGAGCCTCCAGGCCCCCCATGGGTGCCCATAGGCTGAATTTTCTGGGGGGGGGGGGGCTTACCTGGTCTAATTGGCACTTCCAGTGCTGTATAATTGAAATCTCAAGACAAATTATCATAGGCAGTGCAATAGCACTGCCTAAGTAAAGAGCAATGTGGGCACAATATATTGTTTTTTTTAGACCAGCCCACTTCTTACAGAAAGAAATACCACAGGAACTTCAAAAGAGCTTGTGGAGGGCAACCAGCCCCCCCCCTCCCCCACAGCAATCACTTCCCCAAACACATCCAATAAAAATTTTGAGATATCCATTTTGTTTAGCATAGTTTAAAGGTTCAGAAATTATGACTTTGAGAATGACACCCCCCCCCCCTCCCCCAGAACCTTCAGAGCAAGGGTTGTAAGTTATG
Source organism: Artemia sp. Kazakhstan ARC1039 (assembly GCA_029168905.1). NCBI lineage: Eukaryota > Metazoa > Arthropoda > Branchiopoda > Anostraca > Artemiidae > Artemia > Artemia sp. Kazakhstan ARC1039. The sequence goes on along the minus strand of JAQQPU010004183.1, from coordinate 34,511 downwards.
ACCTATGGGGATATAAGGTTTTTTTTATAGAAAGGGTGGTTGTATAAACCTCAGAGGGGGCTCATTTGGTTGGTAACCAGAGATTCTACTGGCCTTTTTAACAGTCAAAAGTGATTGGAGGTCAGTTGTAAGTTATGCCTTGGGGGCATATAAGGTTTTTAAAGAAATGGTGGTTGTATAAACTTCAAAGAGGACTCATTGGATTGGTAATCAGAAGTTATAGTGCTCTTTTTCAGAGTCAAAGTAACCAGAAGGCAAATACCCCCTTCCCTGACACACACTGTATTTTCCCAAAATGCATCTGATAGAAATTTTAAGATGGCAATTTGTTGTCATAGAAACTTCAAAAGGGCTCAGTCAGTTGGTAATTGAAAGGGCTAGTGCCTTCTTTAATAGTCAAAAGTGATTGGAGGGCAACCATCCACCTACACCCATCATTTCCCAAAACACTTCCAGTCAAAATTTTGAGTTAGTTATTCTGTTTGACATAGTTTAAAAGTCAAGAAATTATGTCTTTGAGGATGAGACCCCCTCACATTCCTCAGGGCAAGGGTTGTAAGGTATGCCCATCAGGCATTTAAATGCCTGATGGTATTTAAGGTTTTTCTGGAAACAGTGATTGTATAAACTTTAGAGGGGGCTCATTGGATTGGAAATAGGAAGTTGAAGAGTCATTTTTAAGAGTCAAATTTATTGGAGGAGAGCTATTCTCCCCCCCCATGTCATATTTTCCCCCAAAGCATCTGATAGAAATTTTAAGGTAGCCATTTGTTCGAAAATAGTCCAAAGATCACATAACATGGCCTTTGGGGTTGACACAACCCCTCAGAGTATGGGGATAAGGGTTTCAAGTTATGCCCTGGGGGGATGTTAGGTTTTTATGAAGAGGTGGTCTTGTGAACTTTAGAGGAGGGTCATTTGATTGGAAATGGATAGTTCTAGTTCCATTTTAAGAGTCAAGCATCACGGAGAGAAAATAGCTCACCCTCTCCCTGATATCTATCCTCTTTTCCCCAAACACATTTGATCAAAATTGTGAGACAACCAATTTGTAGCCAATAGTCCAAAGAGAATATAACAATGTCTTCAGTAATCAAATATAAGAAATATTTAGGTGGACATTGCACTAAATCAGAACAAACTATGAGCATGTGAACTTTCAAGAAGGTGACAAAGCAATATCTCAAGAACAACTTATTAAATTAGATTAAGTTATTAAGTTAGATCTTTAAGAGTAAGTTGTGGGGGATTTTGAACAACCCAGAAGACACTATGTGTATACTTTTAGTACTACAACTACAGTTATTGTAACTAATGATGTTAAGAGTATGAAGGTGAAAATTCTAGGAGGGGTTTTTAGGGGGCATTCCAATTAAAAAAAAGAAAACTATATACATGCAGGTTTTCAAAAAGGCATATAAGCAATATCATAGGCAGCACCACTCTATAATAACAAGAAATATAATTGAAACATTTAAAGAAGCTAATTCTATTCAAAATTAAAAATTCTAGGGTCTCAAGCCAATTTATTTCCCACACACATCTAGTCAAAATTTTGAGACAACTATTTTGTTCAGCATAGTAGAGTGGTCCAGCAAGTATGTCTTTAGGAATATTGGGCATGTTAAACCCACACAATTATGCCAAAGTATGGATTCTTATAGAAAAAAAAAAAACAAAGATATAAAATATTATTTTCTTCATGGAAATAACTTTGTCAGTAAAAAATGAACAGAAATTCATCTAAAAATACTTTTTCCACAAACCAAGCTTTTCAAAGAAAAGTGGAGAGCTCCATTAACCAAAAAATGAAGTCAAGTAATCATCCAAGCACAAAACTACCACAAATCACTATCAATAAATAAATGAAACTCAAAATGAACAGAAATTAGAATAAATAGCTGAGTCAAACTTGAAACAAGCAAAAATTAACATTAGTAGAATTTTACCAAGTTTTTTCGGTAAAATTCTACTTTAGCTACTTTTGGCTATCTTGGAAAGGAGTTAAGTTTGGAAAATGAAACTTTCAGGGATGGATCTACAGGCTAAAATATGTCCTGGGAAGGTATTTTGAAGTACCTATCTCCACTCCTTCCCTCTCTAAAGGGCCTGGAAATTTACCTACATAACAGGTCTATACCTATTGAAATGTTGACAAAAAAACATTTTACCTTAATTTTCAGTTATTAGTTTCTTTTTCTTTGGCTTTAGTTCTGAAAATGCAATTCCTGTTATTTGAGTAGAATTTTAAGCCATAACAATGTTTTTTTCAAAATTTAGGAAATGTATTTGCATATCTTTAAAACCTTATAAATTGGGATTGAGGTAAGTTGTAAAGCTGTAAACAATTTTGTTGTACTTCATTTAAGCAGAAGATCTATTTTGCAAGGTTTTACTTTTATAATACACAGATTTGTAAAGGTCATCAAAGGTTATTGTCATTTCTAGCCAATCAACAGAGTTTATGCAGGCAAAACTTTCAAATATTATAATCCCTATTTTTACTGTCACAAGCTAATGGATGAGATAAGCAAAACAATTGCCTTAGTGTGCTTCATTATTATGTCTGATGTTGTATAGGCTATTTGCCTAAAATGAAAAAAAAACAATTAATGAGAAAACAAAAATTAAATTTCAGTTGGTCTATATCCACAAAATCATATTATTGAGTTAGGAATAAAGTGAATACAGCATTCAATGCCTTTTTTATGCTGATTACGAATATAATAAGCATTTCTATTGGAAATGAATTTCAGCCCCCCCCCCTATATAGGCTATACCTAACCCAACCTAACCCTGAATTGGCCTATATAGGGGGGGGGGCTGAAACTCATTTCTGATAGAAATGCTTATTATATTCGTAATCAGCATAAAAAAAGGCATTGAATGGTGTATTCACTTTTGTCCTAACTCAATAATATGATTTTGTAGATATTGACCTTTCAGTTTACAAATGTAAACAAAAATGATGAAAACAGTGGATCTTCACACATTCTGATTGGCTGTAATCAAAAATCCTACACATTGAGTTCTAGAGGCTAGAACTCAATGTCTAGCCAAGTGTCTAGCATGTCTAGCTAAGTGCCAAATTTTAATTGTGAACATTTGTTGCCTAGACATTGGATTCTGGCTAGACACATGTCTAGACATAGGATTCTAGCTAGACATGCTTGTGAACACTGCTTTAGCCTAGGCTATTTCTTTATTTTCCCATAATTTTATGATATACTTCTTACAGAAGAAGGGATGTGAAGGATTTGACTCCCCCCCCAAAAAAAACAATTCCTGCATACATGCCTGATTTTACCCTATGGGACAATCAGGATGGTGGAGGGGAGGGTTGTAAGTTAACTGGTAGGCCTAATTATAACCTAGGCTATTCAAAAAGAGCATAAAAAGGAATCAAGTAGTGTGTTTACTTTGTCTCTATGTCAGTTATGAAATTTTGTATATAATTAGCCTACCATGTTTTGTTTTAGCTTACAAGCCCACATCCAAGTTTGGGTGGTATTTTCTAGTTTCAGCTCATATTTAAAAGAGTCTGATTCTCAATTAATTAGTGTTCATTTTTTTAACAGCCTGAAAAAAATTTGGTAAAATTCTACTTTAGCTACTTTTGACTAGCCTATCTTGGAAAGAGGTTAGGTTAAGAAAATGAAACTTTCAGGGATGGGTCTACAGGCTAAAGTATGTCCTGGGAAGATAATTTGAAGTACCCACCTCCACTCCTTCTCTCTCTAGAGAGTCCTGACCTTTGATGACCTTTAAAAATATGTGAGTTATAGAAGTGAAACCTTGCAAAATAGATCTTCTGCTTAAATGAAGTACAACAAAATTGTTTTCAGCTTCACAACTTTGCTCAATCCCAATTTATAAGGTTTTAAAGATATGCAAATACATTTCCTAAATTTTGGAAATAAACTATTTATATGTCTTAAAATTCTGCTCAAATAACTGAAATTGCATTTTCAGAGCTAAAGCCAGAGAAAAAGAAACTGATAGGGTAAGACACCCAGTAGTCGGACACTTTAATCACTTTAAAAACTTTTTGACATTTAAACTACTCTAATTACTGTATTATACCACCTAGAAACTTAATTTTTGTATCAAAAAATTTCTGAAGAATTTCTGAACAAGTAGGTTACTAATTCAAATAGTTTCACTTGTACAGCACCTCCTATTTTTGAATTTACTAACAAGTGACAATTCTGCCTAAACTCGGACATGCAAACAGCTCATTGTAAATAGTGATTAAAATAGTATAAAAGATTATGTCCGAGAATAGGCAGGTGGCCAACTACTGGGTGTCTTACCCTAACTGAAAATTAAGGTAAAATGTTGTTTTGTCAAAATTTCAATGGGTCATGAATAACTGTACCTGTCATGTAGGCAAATTGCAGGACCCTCTAGAGAGAGAAGGAGTGGAGGTAGGCACTTCAAAATACCTTCCCAGGACATACTTTAGCCTGTAGACCCATCCCTGAAAGTCTCATTTTCCTAACCTAACCCCTTCCCAAGATAGCCAAAAGTAGCTAAAGTAGAATTTTACCAAAAATTTATATATTTGCTAAAGGATTTGAACAGCTAAACAGAGAAGAAACAAAGTACCAACTTTTTCCTTATCTGAAACTCCAATGGGCCTGCTTTTAGGTAGAATTTGAGGTTTATCTAAGTCTAGCAGGTTGAAAGCAGTGTCAATCACTTGCATGTCCCCTGAGCTCAGCTTCTTGAGCTCTTCAGAGCTGACGGCTGCTTCAACTTTCGTATTTTCCATTGATTAATCCTACTCTTGTTGGTAAACTATTTTTAGCGCCATGTTTATTTATGCTTTTGTTGCTGGTGAAGACCTAATAAAATTATTCTATTGCCATCTATTCGAAACAGCTGTGGTTTCGCCCAAAAATTGCAGTCATTGTGTTTACTGTCAGATTTCATCAGGTTTTGTTGCAAGTACATATACTGTGCAAATGCGTATAATCAGAGCACAGTTAAGGGGGGAAAAGAGACTCCCCCAAGGCTTCTAGGTGTCGTTGCTGTGCGCCAACACCTTGAAAATTGCTTATGATTTTAGTTTAATGTAGCTTACGTGCCAGCATATGAAAAAGCCAAATTAGTTCCCCCCCCCTTGGAAGAACATAAATTCAATGCCATGGAGAAGAATCCTCCCACTTGGAAGCCAGACAGACACCAAATGATGGAGTCCAAGTGACTTCTAACGAAAAAGAAGAAAAGTAGAAGGTAGAAGCCGAAAGGAGTCCGTTTAGGATTCCAGGTGCTTTTTTTAAGAAGAAGAAGAAGTATTTACCGATGCACTGGACGATGCACCGCCTGCTGTGAATTAGAATAAGAAGAAGAAGATGCAATGAATGAGAAGGTAGCAAGTGGTCAGAATTCAGCCAAAAAACCAACAACAGCAGCTCTATAAGAAAATTAAAATAAATTTTCTTGTGAATTATTATCGCTTTTAATCAGCAGTTGTACCAAACCAGTCCTGCTCAACTCATCCTCAGGGCTATACTGTGGTGTTTCTCCTCCCCATAGTATAGTGCAGACGGTTTGATATCATTCTATTTTCCCTTCTTGTTTTAGTTTTTTTTTAAAGCTTTTTCCAATAGGCAATGTTTAGAAGTCCTGCAAAAAAAAAAGTCCCCCCAGATCCCAAATCAAATTCCAGTGAAAGTGCCATAGTGAAAGATATCCATCTTGGCTGGTCAAGCACACTATCTCAAAGTTCAAATGATAGCTCCAATTCGGAGAATAGGACAATGATAAGTGTAGGGGCTAATGTAACCATAAATGATGATAATGGGTTTCAAGAGGTTCTCTCTAGAAGCTCTAAAAAAAGGAAAAAAATCTCCCCAATCAAAAGCATTTCCCCTCTCCCTGCCCAAGATCCTCCCTCCAAAAACTTAGGAATTTACCTTAAAATTACTCCTACTACCCCCTTTGAAATAAAAATGATCTCTGCAATAAGAGTTGCAATTTTTAAATTGCTAAAATCAATGTTCTCTCTTAATATTAACCGTGATGGATCTCTGCTAATAGCTGTAGAAGATCAGAAATCAGCAGATACAATAATTAACCTAAAATCCCTTCTGAATACTCCAATTATTGCATCTAATTGGAACCCAAAACAATCACCAATAAAAATAGTAGTTTATAATGTTCCCCCAAAGATATCCACTCAGGAGTTAAAAGAAGGGCTCTCGGATAGGGCTGGAAACACAATCCCAGTTGAGGATGTTACCCAACTTGGCAAACCTAACTCTAATGGCCTAAAAACTAGTAGATCCTTCTTATTCACACTGAAGGAAAAAATTAATATCCCAGAAAAATTATTCCTATTTGGGCAAATCAAACCACACAAGGAATACAAACCTAAGCCTATCCAGTGTCAGAAGTGTCTCAAACTGGGACACACAACAAACAAATGCAATGAAATTCTCCGAGAGTGTAGTAATTGTAAAGCTTTCCATCCTAAAGAGTTGACAACTTGCAACAACACTCAGCCTACATGCATCAGTTGCAAAGGCCCACATGAATCTACAAATAAAGCATTATGCCCTGCATAATGTATATCTATATGCCCTATAGATATACTTGTATATCTATAGCGTTTGAGGTGAGGAATACAAAGCGAATGTTGTTTTCTCTGAAGACATTCAACACTTTGGCTAAAAAATGGGAAGACAGGTTGTCACCCAACAAAACTTTCACTTCTACTCTCTTGTTTAGGTGAGGGAGTGCCAGCGACATAAACCACTCTTCAAAACTTCGCTCTCAAACCATCCGGACTTAGATAAAGGATACCGAGCTCTATTAGGGCCTCCTATACGCCATGAGCTAAACATGCCTTAGGTTTATAGCACACGAATGGTGGAAGCAGTTCGCCTTTTGCATTTCCACATATCATTAGGGATATTGCTCCCTTTTTTTCATTCATTATTCTGGAGGGGTATTTGGCAACGATGAAACCAGAAGGAAATAAAACCAAAATTTTCAAAGGAATAATATGTACAAATCAAATAATTTGACAATTCTAGGTTTTTCCAAAAGAGACGGGGAAAATCCCACCAATTTTTATCCACAATTGTCAGCCGTCTTTGCAGAGCAAGCTGTGAAAGATAACTTTCAAATTGTTCATGAAAGCTCTATTAGCGCAAGGTAATACAGAAACTTCAATTTTGGTAGATGAGATTTACCCCACCACTCCCATTGATTGCTAACGGACTTCCATCAAAGAAGAAACAAAAGTAGGCCTGAAAGAATTAGGAAGTGGTCCAAAACGTAATCAGTAGTTAAAACCAAGTTCAACAGCTCAACTTGATTTGCGTTTTCCTGGGATCAACAGATTCGCAATGGTTTCCTAAAGGTCTGAATAGCAGATCAAACTCTTTTAGTGTAATCTTTTTAGTGTAATTTACTCCACTTGTTTTGCTTGAAAGAGGGTTAAAAATAAATTATTATTACGAGTATTATTACACCCATTCAACGCAAATTTTAACAATTGGCCAGCACAGAATATTGAATCCATACTGTAGAAAGACAAGGCTAACTTTGAACAAATGTTCAAAGTTACCCCGAAAAACAAAATACTTGCGGGAAACATTGAACACTGTCAGCATATTGAATCTATGGAATTAGGAAGAGATTTCACCAGAAACCCTAACCATTCAGCTCCTCAGCTATAGAAAAATGTCAAAATGAAAGTCCTAGTTTAGCTTATCTAAGTAAAAAAGGGTAACTTACTTTTAGCACTTTTTCACAATTTTGAACTGCTCAAATTCTCTTGTAATTAACAAGATAAGAATTTGTTCGATGCTTATTTCAGGAACTACCAAATGATTCAGACGCCATCTAGCAATAATCTAGTAATAAGTTCGAATGAGCAATTCCACCATCGTGCGATACAGACCGCCTAATGTTTGTTACTGATTTTGTTCAAAGTTACCTCTTTCTACGGAACTTTTTTACATACATCTTTACCTATTGCAGCGGCTAATGGCATTAAAACTGGATATAATATAATTACATAGGCATCTTTATTCTTTATTTTTCCTTGCTCGATTTGTTCAAATTGTTTTCTTTTAAGCATTAGTTGACAGATTCTTTACCAACAATAATATTTTCTATTCAAACTCAGCATTTTTTTTTCTTAAAACATCTGTTTATTTTTTGAAGAGGAGATAAAGTAATTGTGTATTCAATAAAGTCAGCTTTTTCTTGATTTAAATTTTATAGAGAAGAGATAAGAACGGTAAGCTTGGATGATTTTGAATTAGTTGATTGCAGGATAAATCAATATCAAATCCTTTATTTTCATTTTCATATTTTTCAAATTTAGTCACCCGTCTTTTATGAAGTAATAGTTCGACAAGTTCTAGTTCATTCACTTTTGTATGCGTTACTGGCCATTTACAATTTTTTTCGCACCGAAACAAGTTTTTAATTTTTGTTTTTTTAATTCTGATAAATAAATTGCATACTTTTCCATTTATTACAGAATTAGTTTTAAATGTAAGAGTCTAATATTATTTATTTTGCTTTAACCTTCCTTTCATTCTCTGTTGAATGCTTCATCGGGATCTTTTTCAAGTATATTTATTATAACATTTTCAAAATTGTCTAAACAATCAGATAACTGCATAAACCCTTCGAGTATACCAATAACGTTGGAAGATTTACTACGTCTGCACCGTTTTTGGGGTTTGCAGCGTTTCTTAATCTTCTATTTTCTGCATTAATATCTTCTTTTGTTACTTTTAAGGCATTTTTGACCAACAATCCTCTGTCATCAACTCTAATCAAAATATTGTCAGGTGATTGATAAATGTCAGCATACTTGAGAAAATTTTCAGCAATTTTTAACAATATACACCCTTTTAAAAATCTGGACACAAATAGTAGTGTTTAATTTAGTTTCATACCTCCTCTAGCTGACCTGAAATGGAAAACTTGATACTATTTAAAAAAAATCTGCTTACTTTCTTTGATAGCTTGGATACACTTACGCTATTTTGATTTGGTTAAATCTTAAGAGCAGAAGTAGCCCCGAAAGTTTGAACATAATACCCTCAGTCGTTCTTGGGATACTGCTGAGACGCCTTATTGGGAATTAGCATAAACACAGTGCATTTTGATTTAATCTTAGAGCAACATTTAGTTTTTAAACAAAATGGGCAAATGGGAGGGTGGGTGTGGGAGGAGGATTAGCTGTCCTCCAATCACTTTCAACTATTGAAAAGGGGATCAGCCCTTTGTATTTTCAATCGAATGAGCCCTTTCGAAGTTCCTACGACAACTCCATCGATACGAAGTGCCCTGGTCTAAATAAAGAAAAAAAAAACAAATAATAATACATTGTACCCACATCAATCTTTAATATAAAAATGCCAAGCCTTCCAATCACTTTTGATTATTAAAAAGGACACTAGGCCTTTCAATTTACAATCAAATGAACCCTTTTTGAGTTTCTACGACAACGTTTTCTATAAACACCTCATATACCCCCAGGCCATAAATTACAACCATTACCCTTGGGCCTGTGAGGAGGGTTGTCATTCTCAAAGACCTAATTTCCAGAACTTTCAACTACGTTAAACAAAATGGCAATCTAAAAATTTTGATTGGATGTGTTTTTAAAAAGGGCACTAGCTCTTTGAATTTCCAATCGAATGTGCCTTTTTTAAAGTTTCTACGACAACGCTTTCTATAAAAACCTTATATGCCCCAGGGCATAATTTACAACCATTGCCCTGAGGGCTGTGGGGGAGTTTCCTCCTTAAAAACATAATTTATATGTGGAAATCAACTACGCTGAACAAAATGGCTATCTCAAAATTTTGATTGGATGTGTTCCAGGAAATGATGGGCGTGGAAGGGGTGTTAGTTGCCTTCCAGTCACTTTCGACTATTAAAAAGGGCACAAGCCACTCCAATTTCCAATTGAATGAGCCCTTTTTGAAGGTCTTACGACAACTTCTTCGATACGAAGTGCCTTGGTCTAAAGGAAAAAAATAATAAATAATAGATTGTGGCAACATCAGTCTTATATACCCCCAGGGCACAAGTTAAAACCCTTGCCCTGAGGGCTGTGGGGGACTGTCCTCCTTAAAAACATAATTTCTATCTGGAAATAGACTATGCTGAACAAAATGGCTATCTCTAAACTTTGATTGCATGTGTTTGGGGAAACGGTGGGAGTGGAAGGGGATGTTAGATGCCTTCCAATCACTTTCGACTATTAAAAAGGACACTAGCAATTACAATTTCCAATCGAATGAGCCCTTTTCGAAGTTTCTACGACAACTCCTTCGATACGAAGTGTCCTGGTATGGAAGAAAACAAAAAAATAAAGAATACAATATGCCAACATCGTTCTTTACTTAGGCAGCGCGATTGCGCTGCTTATGATAGTTTCCAAATAGATTCTAGTCCCTCCAAAGGCTCCTTGGCCTGTAAATTAGGGGAGTATATACGGATCACAAACTCAGAGAACAATAACCAATTACTTACTGAGAAAAAAAACACTACATATATAAAGTAAAGAGATAGATAGACTGGTAAGATTTATCCATAGAAAAAAAAAAACTCAAACACCAATAAAGCATAACATAATTCATTTCTCTACATATTATTCTCAACTCAAAAAGGTGATCTTCATACCCTTATACAATCCGTCACAATCAGATTATACAGAAAAAAAGAAAAGGAAAACAGAAACGAAAAGCAATCAAATGAAAAACTATCGCCAACACAAAACACAAAAGTAATCCACGAGAAAGGCTGTACATAAGGCACAAAAAAATCACTTACTCAGAGTCACAGAAAGAAGAGCAAAAAGGAGAAGAAAAGAAAATATAAATAAATAAAAACTATAAGTAAAGTTTATTCATTATTGTAAAGAATTTAATATTCACCAATAAATACAGATTTGAAATACAATACTCTTATCTCCCTCGAAAGGTTCCATGGCCAGGGATACAAGGGAGATACAAAAATAATTGAACGATAGCCAAATAACATAAGATTAAAATAGAACATACCTGAGGCCTGGGAGTCAAAACGCAGAGAAGACAACCATATACCACGAAATAAACACTCATGGGACATCAAATCTTCAGAGGAAAAAATTAATAAATAAATAAAAACAAAATGCTATTCTGTTCGATTCTTAACTAAATGGTCCTTAATAATCCTTTTAAAGGTCCCAAACGCGTGGCATCTCTGTACTGACGAAGGTAGGGAATTCCACACCTGTTGACAAGCAATTAGGGGATTGAAATCAGACCGCACAGTAGGGGTAGGAGGAATGCAGACATTATGTGAAGAACGAAGGCAATATGGAGCTAAGTTAAAAATAAACACAGGAGGTTTTTGAATAGATTTTGGAAGTTTGCCATGAAGCTGATGAAAGACAAAAGAAGCACAAGAAAGAATTTAAATGGACTGTAGGTTCAAGATTGGTTTAGGTGAGGAACGGTTGGTATCCATAACCAGACACCGGGCTTTATTATGCATGACAGAAAGTGACCGCAGTGTAGAAGGGAAAATAGACATCATACAATTGGGATATTCGAAACACATGACCGGACCAGGCAGAAAAAAAGAACCCTCAAAATAGATCCAGGAAATGTGTGTCCAAGTTTTCGAAGGATACCTAAACTCCGTGAGACCTTGACCCTAATCATGTTTACGTTGTTTCTAAAAGAAAGGTTCTCATCAAGCAGGATACCAAGAAACCAAGACCACTCGGTTCTCTAGTCTACACAAGGAGCCTTGTGACACTCAAAGGTGTGTAAACTGAGGGAAAGCTTTACCAATTAGAAAAAAAAAGAAAATATGACTTACCAACGTTCAAGGCCAAGTGCGTTGTGTCCAACCATGAAATAACTCTCTCGAATATTGCCACAAGGTTACGCTTAATATCACATTCCTTCTTCCCAAGGGTCCGTAGAGTGGCGTCATCTGCAAAAGCAACGACAAAATCTTCACTAAAAGTAGTATTGGAACACGAACGAACATAAGAATGACATAGCTTGCAGCATGCTAAATGCCTGGTATTTTTGACTACCGAAATTAGATCACCAACATAAATCAGAAATAAAACGGGGCCAAGAACAGATCCCTGAAAGACGCCATAGTCTACTTCAGAAGGGCTTCGGAAAAGCAAATGAATTGAAATAAGCCCTCCAGAAAAATATGATTCAAACCAAGAGAAAGGATTTGATCTTATACCAATATGTGAAAGTTTCCAAAGAATAATACGATGGGTCAAAGAATCAAAAGCTTTACGAACATCCAAAAATAAAGCTGTCGGGATATGACCAGAATCTATTGCCAAATGAATGCAATTCAAGACAGCTGCGCAAGGATTCTCTGTAGAGTGATTTCCTCGGAATCCAAACTGGAAATCATGCAAAAATTCTTTTGCAGTCAGAAAACTAAGAAGCCGGGATAGCATATCCTTTTCAAAAATTTTGCTGAAAACCGATAGGAGGAAAATTGGCCTATAATTAGCAAGATCACCAAGATAACCACCTTTATACAGAACTATAGCATTAGCTCGCTTGAGAGGTTCAGGAAAAAATCCTATCTCGAATGACCTAATAACAAGCTTAGCCAGTGGACACAGAATAGCTGGCAGGATGGCACCGATAACCCTTGTAGGAACTCTGTCTGACCCTGAAGATGATGATCCTTTAAGAGTATTCACTATAGGAGCTACCACAAACTCAGAAACAAAGTTCAAGACCATTCAATTTAAACATGAGGGTCCAAGATAGGCTCTGAAATCGCAACAAATATCGCAAGTTGCAGATCTTGCAGAGGAAGCAGTTGTATTCCCTATATTAGCAAAATAAGAGGTTCTAAACTACAATGCAGTTCAGGCCATGAATATACAACAACAACAGAAAACAAAAATCATTGCTGAATTGGCGAAAATCTACATCCCTAATCATATACTCATTCAAGCAGAAAAAGATCTTGCTGTACTATTAACAAACCTGAACATTGATACACAGTCATATGAAAAATAAAACAACAACACAACACATATCAATACTCCAGTGGAGCGTAAGATCACTTACAGAAAATATGTTAAATGAACTAATATCTTTTATGAATAATAATTCCATCAATATTGCTTGCCTCCAGGAAACTCATTTAACCCAAAATCAACAAATTAAGTCTCTGGGATACACTATCCGGAGAAAGGATAGATCATCAGAGAGAAAAGGAGGTGGAGTAGCTTTAATAGTTAATAATAATATGAAATTCTGTGACATCAACTTTCCAGATTTTGTAAATGATGTTGATGCAATTGGTATTAGTATTTGGCTGAATAATACAAAAACTTACATAATAAGCTTTTATAACCCTAATGGGCAAACTACAGATATCTTGGATTTCTTCAGCTATATAAATAATTCTAATATGTTGAAAAATATTATTGTTTGTGGAGACTTTAATGCCCACAGCCTTTTGTGGAGGAATAAACCAGCAAATAAAACTGGTAAGTTCATTGAGCATATCACTTCAAATAATAATGAATTAGCTGTTGCTACCCCTCCAAACCTGAATACATATTTCAACCCCAAAAGTGGCAGTTTCTCTACAATTGACCTACAAATTGTGTCTTTAAATATTTTCAATAAAATTTATATAAATAAAATTGCTAGTCTGTGTACTGACCACTTTGCCATAGTTTACTCCCTAAACGAACCTGCTGAAACCCTGTCACATACCTCCAAATATATCAACACTAAAGCAAATTGGCCAATGTTCCAAAAGAAGCTCAATGATGAAATTACAAGTTTCACCCAAAATTCATGCATTTCTAACGCGACAGCTGACACACAAGCTGAAGTTTTGGCATCTTTACTAATAAATACAGCTAATCGTGCTATCCCCAGGACAACACCCAGGAAAACCTTCCCTATACATATTCCCAAAGCATGGTGGACAAATGATTGCCAAAATAAATGGAGAACAAAAAAGGTAGCTAGGAGAACATTCTTAAAAAAACCATCACCTAATACATATTTTAAAAAAATTACAAGCGGAATCTAATATAAAAATGACCATAATAAATGCTTAATATAACTACTGGAATAATTTTGCAAGTAATATCTCCAGAGAAACACATGAGCCAATTATACATAAAGTCATAAGCCACATCTGTTGGAAAAAGACTTCCCCCAACCCACTCCTGTATGAGCTTATACATAATAATACCCATTATGACAATGATAATGAAAAAGCTAAGCTATTTGCCACTCTTTTTGTTAATAAGCTAACATCAAAAAATTGTAGCAAAATACCCCCAATTTCTATGAACCCAAGTTAGCAACCTCGCCCAGGATCCGAGTATATAACCAGCCCATTTTCAATCCAGGAAATGAACAATGCAATACATCATATTAGGACCAAGACTAGCGGCAGCTATGACAATATACACTCTACATGGATAAAGAATCTCACCCCTTCATACAAACAGGAACTTCTAAATTGTTATAATCATGCTTGGGCTTCATCTATGTTCCCCAATATCTGGAAATGTTCGTCCCTCTTACGAATCCTAAAGAAAAATAAACCCAAAAATAACCTGGAGTCCTATAGGCCCATAATTATTACTCCTGTGATGGGGAAAATAATGGAGAAAATGATCTATTACCGACTCCTCTGGTTTGTTGAAAAAAATAATATGATCCCTCACACTCAAACTGGCTTCAGGAAACACCATTGCTCAACAGATGCTTTCATATTGTTAACAAATGCAATAAATGAATCATTCTCAAAAATAATGTCCTAGTTGCAGCTTTCCTAGATTTTGAAGGCATATGACAATGTGAACCACCAAATCCTTATAATTAAACTTGCAAACCTTGGACTACCCCCCAAGCTAGTATCTTTTATAAAATCTTTCATAGAATTGCGAAGTTTCATTGTTTGTGTAGGTTCAGCCTCTTCACCCCAAAAGACAATAACCAAAGGCCTTCCTCAGGGAGCAGTCCTCAGCTGCCTCCTTTTTGCCCTGTATCTCTGGGACAAGAATCTCCCCCACACGAATCTACAATATGCTGATGATCTGGTACTATGGTAATCTGGCAACACCTTTGAGATTGCACAGTCAAAGCTGCAAAAGTCACTTTTCCAATTTGAAAAATTTTCTCAACATTCAGATTTACCCATTGCACCTACCAAGTCAAAAATAATTCATTTTCACCGAAAGCGAAATCATAATAATGCAAGACTAACTCTAAATGGAACAACTATTCCAGAAGATAATCATATTAATTACCTAGGTCTCATGCTTGACCAAAAACTTAATTTCCACCTCCCATCGCCATCTGCTTCCTGTTCAGCCTCTCCATCCTATATTCTGAGATATCTAAAACCATATCCTTATTTTTCATATAAATATTTTCCCATGTAATCTAGAATAAAACTTGTCTAATGAAGGTGATTTTGTACCATTTATTCTTTCATAGCTATCAATATACTAATAGGGATAAAAACATTTCTTTATAATTTCTTTGAACTCTTTGTTAATTTCAAATACAGCAGAAGTATACTTGAAACTATTTCTTAAACTGTTGCAATTTATTTTACATTCACTATTGCAATTTACTTTTTATTTACATTTAGCTAAATATTCAGAAAGCTTGTCTAACGATGAATCCATTAAACTGAGTGAATCTATGGTGAAAGAAATTTTGTATTGGGTTTCTTTAACAGTTATTGTTTTATAAAGGGGTATAAACTCTCTGCTGAATGAAAAATACCGTTATCAGGTACTAATTCTCAAAGAAATAAATGAGAGTAATATTTGAGAAGCTATGCATTACAACAGGGATATGTTTAGGAACTCTAAATTTTTTGTTACATACAGCATGTGTAAATCCCCGTGTAATACGAGTCATATGGTCATGATCTAAATGGAAATTATTATCTACTATTTCCCTTTCACAAATATGGCAGCTTTTAATAGTTGTATTATTCCATTTTTCTTTTACTTGTTCTCGTGTATATCCATGATCACTCTCTCTATTTTCATACTCATTGACTATTTCCTTACACACTTCTGTTGTGGTAGTTACAAAACTCCTGCTAGTATCTTGAGTAAAGTATTTGTAATATTTATTTCGTGCTGTGTCAAAAGAACAACATACTTGGTATCCATAAGCAAATGGCTTTCGCTCTACTACTTTAATTGCATTTTTACCTTTCTTTTGATTAATTCTTAATTATAAGATTCAAAATCAGCTATAATACAATATGCTACTTTCATTTGTTTAGCTATATTCTTAAATTTAATTTAAAACCTACAATTAAAAAAGACAAACATTTCTGTTAAGGTTTCCGAAAATTTAAATAAGAGGTGGTTTATCTCAATGTATAAAAAGATATGCTAAAGCAAATAATAAATATGCGAAATAAATAATGAAACACAGCCTTCAAATTATTTAATGTATTTAGATGCTAATAATTTATATTGTTGGGTAATGTCACAAAATTTACCTGAAAAACATTTTGTATTTATCAATATATCCGACTATTTAAAAGAAAATAATTCCTTAGATTACTACCAACAATTAAAACAACATGCCCAATCAGAAATGATTAAGGATAATGTGGGACCAATTTATGAAGTTAATTTAGAATACCAAAGGCAATTACATGCCCTAAAAAAAGATTTACCTTTAGCTCCCGAGCATTATGAATACAAATAATGTACAACTCCACATAATAAAACGAATTATGTTGTTCACTATAAAAACTTTGAATTTTAGCTAAAGCGTGGTTTAGTACTAAAAAGTACATAGAATACTAGCATTCACACAAGTAGACTATTTAAAAAGTTATATCAATCATAATTCTAAACTACGTAAAAAAGGAACGGCTGATTTTGAAAAATATTTCTTTAAACTTATGAATAATGCATGTTTTGGAAAGACTATGGAGAATGTTAGAAAAAGAGCTAGTATTAAAACAAGTACTAGTGACGAACAAAGACAAAAAATAATTATAAGACGAAACTTTAGATCTGAAATTATATTTAGCGATACATTTTCAGTAGCTAGAATGGCTAAATCAAAAATAAAATTAGATAAACCTATCTACATTTGATTTACTGTTTTAGAATTATCTAAATTACTTATATACGAATTTCATTATTAATATATTAAATAGTGACGCTTTAGATCTATGCTACATGGACAGTGATAGTTTTATCTATTATATAAGAACTGAAGACTTTAATCAAGACATACAGCCTGATTTAAATGATAGATTCGATACATCAGATTATGAAAATGATAACCTCTATAAATTTCCTCAATTAAATATAAATGTCATAGGACTAATGAAGGATATGATGTCAGGTAAGATATTATCTGATTGTGTTTGTTTAAGATCTAAAATATATGCCTATCGAAAAGATGATGATGATGACAACCAAGCAAAGAAAAACTAAAAGGTATCAAAACTAATACCGAAAAGGATAAAATAACAGTGCAAAACTATAAGGATTTACTATTCAGAGAGGTGGAAAGGTTATCGGAAACCCAGTGTAATTTAAGAGTAATCAAGCATAGAACATTCCTAAAAAAATAGAATAAAAAAGTTCTAGATCCAAATGACACAAAAAGAAAAGTACTAAAAGATAAAGTAAGCACAGTACCATGTGGTTTTAAACCAATAAGGCCATAAGCAAGATAAAGTATTACTAAGCTAATTAAGGTATTATAGTTAAGCTAGTCAGGTATTAAAGTTAAGTTCCATAATTAAAGTTAAGCTATAAGCTTCAAAGCTATAAGCTTCAAAACTATAAGCTTCAAAGTTATAAGCTTCATAGTTGAATTTAACCTAAAAAATTTTAACCAAGTAAATTGATGGAGAAGCCCTGTTAAAGTGTATTAATGTGGAAAAAATAAAGATCGTTTTAACAATAAACATCTGCTAGCACCTCAATGGACTTTTCGACTATTGATTTGTGAAAACTCTGGATGGTTAAAACAAATTTACCCTTGAATTTGATTTATGATTACTTATACTTGAAAAAATTATCTGTATGCTAAAGATCTTGAAGGGGATAATTATAAAGATTTAATGCTTAACATGAATGTTTTGGAAGAAAAAACTGACATGGATCTTTTGGTTGCGAGTAATGATAAAAGCGATATCATTGATGCAGATGACATAGATCCCAAGTGTCAAAAATTTAGTAACCTTTGACGATTTTGTAACAGAAAAACATCCGAAAACATTGGAGGTAGAAAATGGCATTACATCAGTAATCTATATTTCTCAGAGCTATTTTGATACAACAAAATTTTACGATGAAAATGTAACTATTTTGCATTTTTCATGTGTTGTAATCCAAAAGAAACTGATAGAATCAGACGAAACCATGGACTTGAAAAAGAAACATGTATCAACTACTTTAATCAAGCAACAAAGAGTCATGGAATTTTACTAGTTGATTTGAAAACAAATTATCAATCTCAAGTCAGTGGAGGATCCAGGGGGGCGAAAAGAGCAACCCCCCCCAACGTGCTCTTAAGTAGTGTAATTTACTTTATTAACGCAAGTTTGCGTTAATTAAACTTGCTCCTAAAAGAAGGTTTATCGGATCAACATATTTTGTGCCCTCCCTTAAGAAAATCCTAGATCCGGCCCTGTCACAAGTACAGATAGAACTTAGATATTCACTCACTAAATTTTCGTATGCTAAATGAATAGTTTTGGAAGCTTATGTAAAAATGTGGGAAAGCCATCATAACCTGAATAAATTGTAAAGATAGCAAAGTATGACTTCTTTGTAATAACGATAAGCTACCACTGTTTGTCTGAAATTCTCCTTGGGGATAAAAGTTTGAAGATAAAGGTTAAAATAAGAAGAAAAACCTCAAAAAGGCTTTCTGTCACTTGGAAATAATTTTAATACGTATATAAGAGAATTTGATGATTTGGGACTTATAGTTTCATTAGTATTCCCATCTAGTCAGGACTTGAGCCATTTGGACAAAACGGCATTTTCTTAAGGTTAGAATAAGCCAAATTAAATTTCTTCCCAGAAATTTAAGCTTTGAA